>CAUYON010063679.1:0-17786 GCA_963573935.1 Arctocebus calabarensis
GCCTGTAGTCCCAGCTACTTGGGAGGCAGAGGCAGGAGACTCGCTTGAGCCCAGGAATTGGAGGTTGCTGTGAGCTGTGATGCCACAGCACTCTATCCAGGGTGACAGCTTGAGGCTCTGTTTCAAAAAAAAAAAAAAAAAATAAGAAAATTGACTTTCCATCTGAGAGTTTTCCATACTTTAAAAAACTTAGCATTCCCTCACCCCCCTTATCCCCCAGAGGATAACAGGAATAAAAAAAAAAAAATCATCACACTTCATAATGTCATGGATAGCTTAGACTACTTTCAAAAAGAAATTAAGGGTGATTGTCCAGTTATGAGAGAGTAGAGTTGTGGGTAGCCAAAGGACCCACATTCGTTCAGCCCAAGTAGAGGATGTTTAATTACAGATTCAGCTGGCACAGAGGGCTGCTGTCTGCCCAGTTACAGAAATGCATGTCAGGAACTGGGGTGTATGTCCTAGGGTGACTGTGCTGTTTTATATGACTCTTGACACAATGAGTAAATTTGATGTTATTATCTTCAGTTTGACTCACGTGGTAAGGGGATAAAGAATAGAAGAAAAGAAGAAAGATGTTTCCAGGACAGGCACCGGGAAGCTGCTTTCATGATATAATCTATGATTTCAGACCATTAGATATTCTGTGCACAATGTAATGATAGATTATATCATTTGGCTGAAAGTGATGCATTTCGGTCTCTAGGTGACAGGTGACACTTCTGTCGCTCTGTAAAAGGAAGATTCAAGAATTCGGTGCACTTATAGACTTCTAGTGATTATAGAGTTCTTCTTAGTCTTGCATCTAGAGCTGGTAATATGGCGAGCATACACTCCTATAGAAATTAGAATTAAAAACATACATTGCCTTGTTTGCAGAAAAATAAGAGTAAATATTAAGAGAAACTGGAACTTAATACTTTTGGGCCTGGCAACTTACGTGGTATTTGCAAAACCTGCTATATATTTAATTCAAAAAAGAAAAAGTGCCTTGGACAAATTTTTAGACACTCTCAACCTTAGATTTTCTAGGTGTGCGAAAACAACAAAACATCTAAAATCATAGTTGATATCTAATTCATATTCATATCCACAACATGGGCACTGACTCAACAAGAGGTGTTTTTACAACTTCCATATAAATCCTAGTAGAATCTCTAACAATCTGATGTTATATGGAAAATTCACAGGGCCAGGCTGAGCTGAGACAGAGCCTGGAAATTGAAGAGCTGGGGACAGTTAACTCTTCAGGACCACCAGTGCTCGATCTTCACTTAGTATTTATTGCTTGGTGTTTTTGTTCAGTTGACCACAAAATTCTGTCTTTTGGTTTATTTCCCTCAGTGAAATGGTGAGACTAACTGCTGGTGTGGAAGAATATTTCCATATGCAAAAGAAAAAAGAAAATGAAATTTCAAATGAATATCATATGGAATACACAATTCCAAAAGGAAAGTACTAGATAATATGTTCTATAGCCAAGTACTAGTCGATGAATTTTGCCTCTTACCCTTCCCTCACAAACCTATTTCTAAAAAGCACAAAAGTGCTTTCTGCATCTAAATGACACTGTAGAATATATTTTAAAATATTCATTCTTCTCCTTTGCAGCCAGGTTCAGCTTCTCATAGTTTAGAAAAAGTTAAGGAAAAAAATGTTAGCTTTCATAGAGTTTAACAGCGTGAGCTTTTATTTATTAAAAGAAATTCAACTGGTAAAATTTACACAGCTTGATAATGTTTATTTTAAAATTTAATACACACACGATAATTTTATGAGCAAGCCAATTTCTATACAATATAGTTAATATTCACAAATTATGTTAGATTTAGCAAACATGCCTGACTATTTGCATAATTTCAATATTCCCACTAGTTTTCTTTCTTTCTTTTATCCTTTGAGAAAAAGAACAAGATGATGGAAAATAATTTTTCCCTCATGGCTTCAAAATTTCCAAATATGTTAAATCTCTTTTTAAGATGTTACCAATGTTGCTTGCAATCTTCTAGAAGACTTGGAATTTTCCTGTACTGCTCAAAACTTGGCAAGTCGCTAGGTTTTGAGATACTGTGTGAAAGGATTTATACTCACTTGTATGAGAGTGTGGTGGCCATTTTATATTAATGATTGCTGTAATCATTTAATCTTTAAGCATGTAATTTAAAGTTTCTGGCAGAGCATTCCTGAAGGCTAGCATCGCTGAGATTCCCCTATTACTTATCGGATGTTCTCTTGAGACTCCCGTGTTCAGACAACACTTAAGACTCTCGCAGACCAATGGAAACCGTTGTTGTATTGAAGCACTTTGGCCTTCATATCTCTGATGGGGACAATAAAAGCTCCATCCTGCTTTTAATTAGCATTTGGCCATATAGAGCACTACTATAAAAATGCTTATTTTACTGTATCTTATAAAATTTGTGCCACATTTGTGAATGCAAGCACAGTGGCCTGCTTTTGGCAGGTGCTCAGACATAAAATACAACTTCAGTCTATGCCAGTGAACGCGAGGAAAGCGCTACCAACATAAACGGAGACCTTGCTCAAGCAATGCAAATAGAATAAAAGAAAAAATCCAGCAGACCCCAGCTGTAGTTATAGATAAGAAAGAACTGAGTATTGAAAATTTAAGATTTGGTGTGAACTCTCCACCTTGAAAAATTCAATCATATGACTTCTTCAGATTGGCGGGGAGTAGGTACGAGGTACCGCGTGTGCTACGGAATTCTGAAATAAAGGTCTTGCTAGAAAGAAAGATATAATCAGTCCCCAACCGTAGGATACCGTTTTAAGCAATAAAGAGGAAATACAGAGTGGAGCGACCAGTTGGTTGAAAGGGGGAACTAGAGAGGGCATAATGATCAGTTTGTAATCACTGTGACCCATCCCCTCCTCTCCCGGCTCCTCTTGAGAGAGGCTGCTGCACCTGGCACTTCAGCGCCCTGGCAGCTGAGAGAGGACACAGAGGGCCAGGCCACAATGGCCTGCTTCCCGGCCCTCCGAGCAGGTTGCCATCTCAATGGCTTCAGACGTTTGTGAAGAGTGATCGCTCCCCCGTACCCTCCCTCTCTGGTAATCCCAGAGTCCTTGTTGCAGCTGAGCTCTTGAACATAAAGGCCTGGCCTGAATGAAGGGTCTTGAGAAAGCTTTGATAGGCCGGACCTCTGATGTTCTAAGCAGATTGTGAAGATAATTTACAACAAAGGGCCAGGTTAATTTAAAAATAGGTTAGGTGTTGTTATTGTTGTTGCTTTACCTCGGTCATATTAGGCTGCTTCTAGTGAGCTTCTGTAAGCTGATGAGGTTGTCTGATGCAGTTTTCTGACTTTTAAATGCATATGTGTTCGCTAGCTAGGCTATAACTGGTTTTTATTAAACTATTAAAAGGGAATACTTAAAGGGGCTTAAAAATCAGGTGTATTCAATAAAACTCCATTTGAGTTGGCACAGAGGCGGTTGTATGTTTTCTAGTTGGGCTGGTACTAGAAGTTTAACACTTGTCTTACCTATGGTTAAATGTTATTTTGCTTCAATAAAAGTACCATCTATAATTTCCATCAGCTATCATTAGGGTACATGGGTATATTCATGGTTGATGAATTAACTTGATGTTAAGAGGTAAGTAATACATTCATTAAGTTTACTGTATGTTAATAGTGATTTATGCATTTAGATTAGCCTTGACTTTGGGAAGAAGGCAGGGAGTTCAAAGAGAACTCCTTAGGGCAGCATAAGTGCTCCATTTAAACTAATAGATTCTCTCTTTATGATTCTAACTGAAAGGGAAATGTTTTTCTTCATTTTCCATACAATGTTTTCAAAATGTTGGCTTAAGTTGGAATCACTGACCCTTTTTTGGTCTGCTCTTCTGTGTAATCTGTCTTCCTCTGGGAAAACTCTTGTCTTCCTTCCTGGAATCTGTTAGCACTATTTGGATTGGCCAAAAGGAGTTGCCCAAGAGGCAAACTGGGCTATGTAAGATGTTAGGATCCAAGGAATGGGATCATAGCTTCATCAGCACACACATTCCAGCTCCCGACAAAACAGCAAACACTGTGAGCTATTTTCTAGACAGAGCTCAGATAATTTTTTTATTTAACATAACACAGATTCTGTCTCTAGGGTATATATGCTCACTTCCTGGGGAGACTTCCTAACTGAATGGGATGTCTGGGACCTACTGGATATTAATTCTGTACACTAAGTACTATTTTTAAAAGTAAGTGACTCCTTCCTTCTGCATTTTTGAGACATAGAAGCTAAGATGTTCTCCTGTTGTTCAGTGACAGTACTGAACCGATACATTACCAGACACATGTTCTTTGTGTCCACTTCTGAAATGATGAAATTAAACTAGAGCTCAAAGTTGTGCTCATTATTTGGAAAAGATTGTTCTGAGGTTTTAATTAGAAGTTATGTCCACTGAGAGATTTATGGCTGTAAATTTCCCTATACACATGTTTTCCATTATAAAGGCAGTGAGCCCATAACTTTTATGTGATTCCTGTTGCCCACTTCTCCCTCCACCCCCTAAGAAATTGAAATCATATTACACATTGCTCAGGTTTTTAGGGGGAAAAAAGTGGACATTTATAGGTTTTCTTGAAATAGGAATTCTTCTATTTACAAAATAAGTCAGAAATACCATAGAAAAAAGATTAGCTGTATTATTATTTATCATAGAATAGAAACCATCTGAAACTAACTTGTTTTAACAGTGACATTTTTTACTTTTTATTTTTTTGAAATCGTATTTTCTATGAAGAGTATCTTGATTGGCTCAGGGATGGTGGTCACAGACAGAGTAAGGCCCCCGAGTCACTTCACCATCATGTTAGATACTGTTACATCTCAGATCTGTATGAAAACACAGCCTTCTCCCACTAGGAAACACACACACACACACACATCAGTTGTGTTTCTGCATTGTAACGTGGACTATGTTCTGAAATAACTTTAATTTTCCCTTGGTGAAAATTAAGAATATTATATATGCTTAAGTTATCTTCACATTGGGAGATATAATTCTGAGCTCCCCCTTAGATCCCCAGGGAGGCATTTAAATACATTATCTTTAAATCAAAGGACACAGAGGTGTAGAAATGACACTTTAAACTTTCTGGGCAGAAGGACCTGTTTCACATCAAAAATATCATTATTACTATACTTGCAGTCATCATGAATTGAGAAAATAAATCTTGCTGAAATTATTATGAATATATTCACAAGTACTTTAAAATAAATTGATAATTATAGTAGTGTCTATGTGCATTTGAGGAGTAACAGAAAAGCAATTTGCAATCTATTTTTTATTTAGTCTAAAAACCTGATGAACCTAGAGATTCAATAACACTGACTTGTTAGTGACCCACAGAGATGAAAATATTGTTTTAAAACTAAATTTAAACAGTGGATGGTCCATTTTAAAACAACAACAGTGAACGACAATTCCATCAGGCCCTTGAGACCTGCCTGTGAAATTCTTGACCCTGACAGAGGAAATAATCATCTAAAAAAAATTAAAATCAATTTTATAAAAACTTCTCGGAATTTTACATTAGCACTGCCAATTTTATTTATAAAATCATCATAGTGGCAACAATGCAACATTTTAAAATATTAGTAAACTTATAGGCTCCTGAAATTATGTCTAAAAACATCATCTTGATTTAATATTAGTCATAGAGCATCACAATCTGATCGCTCTGAAAATGGATTTGAATTGAGGGCATTTCTCTGACCAGAAAAAAGCATCTACTGAAATAACCCTCTGGGAATTTTGGTAAGGGTGGATGGGTTAAGGAAAGCAATGACGGAGGAGTACCTACAGCGTGCTGGACAATGTCCTAGGTAACTTACATTCGACTGACCGTGTAAGGTAGCCCTACGGTAGAGCTGTAACTACCCGCCCAAGGCAGCCAAAGGAGGCAATGAGACAGAACCGCAGAGGAGGCTACGTGCTGGACAAATAAACTCCAGGGAGGAAAGTTTCCCATCGGGCCAAATGGCGCCTGGGAAGCCTTGACCTAGACATTAACTCAGAGTAATAGGTGAAGAATCCCAGCACCAGGGAAGGGTGGACCCGGCCTTAGCAACCGCTGAGCTATTGTGCTTCAGACAAACAACACAGCACAGAGAGAACTGGGCCAAGGGCAAGGCTGTCTGAGGGAAGCACAGCCAAAGACAGTGATCAGAAGAGTGGAGGGGCTAGCTGCTTGTCCTCCGAAGACCAGGAAGATTTCAATAGGAAAGGCCCAGAAATCCTGGCTAAGAGCTAAAAATGCATGTTTAGCAAGTATTTGGAATTCAGGTTTTTTTTTTTTTTTTTAAAGGATGAACAGTTTTCTAGTAATTATTGGCTACATTATAACACCCTTTGAAATTTAGTGGCATAAAATCGTCATTTTATTATGTTCATGGATCGTGAGGACTGGGAATTTGGACAGGCCACAGTGGCGTTAGCTTGTCAAAGCCTGGGCACCCCAGAGGGAAGAGTCTGGAATCGTCTGGACATGCCTTCACTTACGTGCCTGGAAGTGGCTGTTTTCTAAGTCTTCACCGGGGTCGTCTGCTGGAACACTCCACCCAGCTTCTTCGTGTGGCCCCTCTGAGTGAGCTCCCTGCCCTGCTCCACAGCGTGGCTTCAGGAGCAAGCCGGGACTCCTGGAGTTCACTTTTGTAGCCTAGCTGCAGTCACTCGATCACCTTTTATGACCTGGCTCCTGAAGTCACGTTGGCACCACTTTCACCAACATCACAAATTTATTTTTTTTTTTTTTTGAGACAGAACCTCAAGCTGTCACCTGGATAGAGTTGCTGTGTGGCTCACAGCAACCTCCAATTCCTGGGCTCAAGCGAGTCTCTTGCCTCCACCTCCCAAGTAGCTGGGACTACAGGCATCTGCCACAAAACCCAGCCATTTTTTGGTTGCAGCCGTCATTGTTGTTTGGTGGGCCCGGGCTGGATTCGAACCTGCCAGCTCAGGTGTACATGGCTGGTGCCTTAGCCTGTTGAGCCACAGGTGCCGAGCCCAACATCACAAATTTAAAAGAAGAGAACACGGCCCACTCCGAGGAGAAGTACCAGAAATACTTTGTAAGAGATGCTCACGGGACAGAAGTACTGTCACAGCCATTGTCAGAGAGTAAGGTAGCGGTTCTCAGCCTGTGGGTCACCTGCATTAAAGGGCCATGGCCTAAGGAAGGTTGAGAACCACTGGAGTGAGGAGTTCCAGGTGCTGGGAAGCAGGTGGCAGGGGGAGAGAGAAATCTCTCAAGTTAGTCTGAGGGGTCTGAAGCACAGAGAAGGATCTTTGGAGTTAGGAGAAAAAGTCCCTGATTTGTCCACGTTCTCACTGCCAGTCTTGGCCAGCAGTTCAGTCCCAGCAGCTTAGTTGAGAATAAAGGAGTTTCTAGCTGCGAAGGGCTCCTGGGCCTCAGTTAACAAATGCAGGGTCAGAAATCAGAGAGGAGGGACCAGGATACAACCAGCTTGCTGAGAATCCAGACCTTGCTATTGTCTCTTTTTATTCTTATATAATGATAAGAGGCATTTATCTCATAAAAATTAACGTGTTTAATTTGGGGGACACACAAGAAAATGTGAGGCTAGGGAGATTGTCCCCTTCCATTTTTCCTTAATCAGTTCAACAAATATTAAAGTACCTACTATGCGCTAGATTAGGGCACATGGAGAACCTCAAGAAACAAAAGCAGCTGGTGGTTCATCGCCAGGTGAAGGAAAGTAGCTGAATCCTGGGAGGTCAAGGACAGGAAGAGAGCTCCTCTTAGAAGGAAACAACCTTGTGGGTTCAACTAATAGGAAGCCGACCACCTACCTTTTAGGGTCCAGTCAAAATGCCTGGCTACTGCTCTCTAGTTCCAGTGGGCAGCTGGAATACTGGAGCCCAGGAGCTAGAGGTTGCTGTGAGCTGTGATGATACCACTGCACTCTAGTCTGGGTGATAGAGAGAGAAAGAGACCCTGACTCAAAAACTAAAAATAAAAAGTAAAAAAGACCAGCCAAGGCTTACAGAAAGGCAAGGATAGGCTAGATCCCCCAGCTGGCTGAAGCTCCTGTGGCTGGAACTAAAATTAGTTCCACTGCAAACATTTGCGATCAAATGTAGTGATTCAGATCAAACTATCCTCTCATGGCCCTTTGACCCTCATTTTTTTTTTCTCCATGCTTTAACATTTGTTATTTATTTTGAACTATTTTACTCAAAAGCCTCAAGAGCTAAAAAGCATTGGTACACGTCTTCTTGCCTGTGTTCTTAAATATTGAATGGTGGATAGGAAACCACAGTGTGGAGACACTCAGCCAATGCTCCGTTGTTCCTTGGCCGCTTATCCGATGAATGAGTGATCTAAGCGTTTTGTTTTTCTTCCTGACAGATGTCTTCTTTCCAGCTCCTTTACTACTGATTAGTGCGCTGTGGGAAGAGGCGTGCAGAAGCCAAAACGGAACTCAAAACACTTGGGTACTTGTAACTGCTTGCACTGAGACGGTCTGAGAGAGGAGAAGGCTGGAAGTGCTGGGAGGATTATTTCCTGCCAGTGACCTGAAGACTTCAGTTATCCGCGCTGCCTGGTCCTTGTCCTTTGGTGATAGACATAAATTTGCAAATCATGTCTTTTGCATGGGATTTCTCATTTTCTACAGTCCAAGCTCCTTCCACACTCTCTTCAGCTAGGATTCTGGATGTCATTTTTATTCTTTCTTTTTTTGAGACGGTCTCACTATGTCACCCTTGGCAGAGTGCCGTGGCATCACAGCTCACAGCTCACAGCAACCTCAAATTCTCAGGCTTAAGCGGTTCTCTTGCCTCAGCCTCCCAAGTAGCTGGGACTACAGGTGCCCGCCACAACGCCCGGCTATTTTTTGGTTGCAGTTGTCATTGTTGTCTAGCGGGCCCCGGCTGGGCTCGAACCCACCAGCCTCGGTGTGTGTGGTTGGCGCTCTACTCACTGAGCTACGGGCGCTGAACCTGGATGTCATTTCATGTCAGACAGAAGCAAGGCAAAGCCTGGATTTCCACGGCTTTTGCTCTTTTCGCTCCGGTTACACTGTAGAAGCACAACTCGGCCTCTTGCTGATTGTGGCAGGAGTGGTGTGGTTCTAGAGCAGCGGTTCTCAACCCGTGGGTCGCAACCCCTCTGTAACAATGAAAATACATCCTGCATATCAGATATTTACATTACGATTCATAACAGTAGCAAAATTACAGTTATGAAGTAGCAACGAAAATAATTTTATGTTTGGGGTCACCAACAACATGAGGAACTGTGTTAAAGGGTCACGGCGTTAGGAGGCAATGGGAAGGTTGAGAACCACTGTTCTAGCGCTTGGCAGTTTGCAGATGGCTTCTTGATCATAGAGGACAGTTTTCCCTTCGCAGCATAATTCTGAGGGATGTCTGTCTACCTCCATCAAGGTTTCTTTGGCCTTTTCAACAGTTAAGCCATTAGGTAATTATTAATCAATAATCTTTCACTGAATTATTAATAAAATAGATAGAGAAGATTCTTTTTTTTTTTTTGGTAGAGACAGAGTCTCACTTTTTCACCCTTGGTAGAGTGCTGTGGCTTCACACAGCCCACAGCAAGCTCCAACTCCAGGGCTTAAGCGATTTCTTGCCTCAGCCCCCCGAGTAGCTGGGACTACAGGCACCTGCAGAACACCCGGCTATTTTTCTGTTTTGCAGTTCGTCTGAGGCTGGATTTGAACCTGCCACCTTCAGTATGTGGGGCTGGCGCCCTCCTCGATGAGCCACAGGTGCTACCTGATAAAGAAGATTCTTTTCTGAAACAGATCCCTGCCTGAAACAGGTAGAAAGTTTGGCTGGCCATAGTGGGGAAATAAACCTCTTTTTTCTTTTTTGTAGTTTTTGGCTGGGGCTGGGTTTGAACCTGCCACCTCCGGCATATGGGGCTGGGGCCCTACTCCTTTGAGCCACATGCGCTGTCCGGAAATAAACTTCTTATATCGTCTTGACTCTTCAAAAATCTGAAGACAAGATTATACCTCGTATTCAGAAAACTGATTTTCATGCTAGTTTTCTAGAAAAACACCAGCACACCCACTAATCTACAGAGCCTTGTGGTCCTTTAGAATCCGTGACAGAGCTCAGTCCAAGGATCTGTTCTACTTCAAAACAGCCTGGCTTGTTTTCAGATAGTCATGGAGCCCACATTTCCCAGACTTCCTCAAAGCTAGGGACGGACATGTCACTAAGTCCCACACAATGACATGTGCACGGACGTTACTTTGCGTGTCCCCTGGGAAATAATTTTAAAACGGTAACTTTCCTACAGTTACCTGTAAAGAAGGTACAACCAACGGGATGTGCTAACAGGATTATTGTAAGGCGTGACAAAGAGAAGAGGTGAGGAAAACTCCGCGGGTTTTGTTCGGAGAGATAGGTCACCAAGTGCAGGGGGGAAGGCTGTGGGTGGAGGTTGGGGGAACATCATGTGTTCAGTTTGGGGCATGGTGAGTTCGAAATGCATATTGGAGATTCAGGATGGAGACAGTAAGTAGGAAATGTGATCTGGACATGGAGTTCAGGAGCAAGGTCTGGGATGGACAAACGATTCTGAGGGGCTCTAAAGCTGAGAAGATGAAGTCATTATGGGAACGAGTATAAAAACAAGAGAGGCCTGAGGACCGAATCTGGGGTACTACGACATCGCCAAGGCAGGATGGAGGAGGCCAGGATAAGGACCTCAGAGGAGAGTCAAGGAAGGGTGGTGTCCCGGAAGCCACGCAGAGAAAGAAGAAATCTTGATCATGTGAACCAGTGTCGCTGATCAGCCAAGGAAGGTGAATGAATAGTGAATATTGACCATTGGATTTATTTATTTATTTATTTATTTTGAGACAGAGCCTCAAGCTGTCACCCTGGGTAGAGTGCTGTGGCATCACAGCTCACAGCAACCTCCAATTCCTGGGCTCAAGCGAGTCTCCTGCCTCTGCCTCCCAAGTAGCTGAGACTACAGGTGCCCGCCACAATGCCCAGCCATTTTTTGGTTGCAGCTGTCATTGTTTGGCAGGTCCGGGCTGGATTCGATCCCGCCAGCTCAGGTATACGTGGCTGATGCCTTAGCCCATTGAGCCACAGGCGCCGAGCCGACCTTTGGGTTTATTAATGTAGAGGTGAGTGGTGATGTGCAGAGGATAGTTTTGGTGGGAGGGTGGGGATGAACCCTCACTGGAGTTGGTTTAATATAAGGATTCCACTTCCCCACCTCATGGGCTTTCCACTGACGGCGTCTATAGGAGTGAGGAAGGAGGGTGTGGCTCAGGAATTCATGACTTCCTCTTCTCTTCCAACCCTCCATTGTATTTATTGTTATGGCTCTTTTTCTATGAAACCCTGTTACTGTTCAGGGCACTCTGATTGGGTTTTTTTTGTCCAAACCTACTAGGTAAGCACTGTTGCTATTTCCATTTAAAATGAAGAACCTGGAACTCAAAACCTTGAGACAACTAGGATGTGGCAGAGCTAACATTTGAAGCGAGGCAGTTTGCCTTCAGCACCCACATTGCTAACCTCTCCCCTCAGCTGTTCCTCTGATGGTGGAGAGGTCAGGTTCTCAGGCTTGGGAGATCCGAGTTCAGAAAGGAATACAGAGCAGTAAACAGATAACCACAATGTAGTCTGAGAAGGAGCCCCGACATCAGCCTTGAGTGTCCTAAATGGCCTTCCACAAGAGGGAGGGGCTGACCTGAGTCCTGAAGAGCCAGTCAATCAGGGGAAGAGGGGCGTGAAGGACGTACATTTCAATAAGAGCGGCTAGTGACCCAGGGCCGAGGGTTTGGGAGAGTAGGTTGCAATGGAGATTCATTAGCGGATTTAAGTAGGAGAATGATATATTCAGAGTTTTATATCAAAAGGATCACTCTAAGCTTCTGTTTTTAAATAGGATGTAGCAGTTTGCTGTATGCCAATATTTCTCTTAAAATAACTCAAGGAATCAAACAAATACAAAAGCAATTTTGAAGACAGTAGAGAGCGAAAGTAATAAGATGAAATGGCATTCCTGAGTGTTAGAGTCCTTCTGTAATTGATTGAAATGGTAAGGCATTTTCCTTCCCCGGGGCATTTGTTAATTCAGGGTTTGCAGTGAACTTTGGGCTTGGCCCATGCTAAAGAAAGCAATGAAGGGAAATAGAAATTTCCATTTGGGGCAGTTATATGGGGCTGTGTGACAGAGTGGAAATGTAAAGCGTCCCAAGTACATGGGATGCACATGGGCGGCTGGGAACTAGGCAAAAACCTCTGAAAGGTAGGGTGGAATCTCTCATAATCTGAGGGTGCTTGGGAAACAAAGTCAGATTAGAAGGAACAGGCCTTCCCACACAGTAGGTCTTTCCTTAATAAATTTGCCAGATTTTGATGCTGTGGAAACAGGAGGCTAAAGAACTAGGTCAAAACCTTTAAAGAGAAGAAATGAACCTTCTTGCTTTTCAAGGCTGAGAGAAAGAATGCAACAGGCTGTGGGTCATACACAAGGAAAAAAGTGAAGTAAAATGAGTCTTACTAAGAGTGATCCATTGCTGACCTAGTTCAATGCTTGATTATGAATTGAAGTATCTGCTATGTGGACCCTTTTACAGTTCTTTCATACACAGTGTCTGCTGTACAATTACCTGACAAGCCTGGAGCAGTGGCTCACGCCTATAATCCGAGCACTCTGGGAGGCTGAGGCAGGAGGATCACTTAAGCTCAGGAGTTCAAGAGTTTCCTGAGCAAGAGGGAGACCTCATCTTTACTAAAATTAGAAAAATTAGCTGGGCATTGTGGCAGGTGCCTATAGTCCTCGCTATTCAGGAAGCTGAAGCAAGTGGATCTCTGCAGAGTAAGAATTTGAGGTTGCTATGAGATGTGATGGCACTCAACCAAGGGTGACAGAGTGAGACTCTGTCTTAAAAAAGAAAGAAAGAAAGAAAAGAAAAAAGGAGAAAAAAAGAAAGAAAAGAAAAGAAAAAGAAATTAGCCGAATTAGCAAACACTTGTAGTCCCAGCTATTCAAGAGGCTGAGGCAGGAGGATCATTGGAATCCAGGAGTTTGAGGTTGCTGTGAGCTGGGCTGAGGCCACAGTGATTTAGCCTGTAGCAACAGAATGAGACTGTCCCAAAAAAAAAAAATTACTTGGCGTACAAAGAAGTAGAAATATATGGCTGAGAATCATGAGAAGAAAACCAAACAATATAAGAAGACCAACAGATGATATAGATCTTAAAGATAGCAGGCAAGAACTTTAAAGTACCTGAGGTACTTTTTTTTGAGACAGAGCCTCAAGCTATTGCCCTGGGTAGAGTGCTGTGGCATCACAGCTCACAGCAATCTCCAACTTCTGGGCTTAAGTGATTCTCTTGCCTCAGCCTCCCAAGTAGCTGGGACTGCAGGCACCTGCCACAACTCCTGGCCATTTTTTGGTTGCAGCTGTCATTGTTGTTTGGCTGGCCAAGGCTGGATTTGAACCCGCCAGCTCAGGTGTACGTGGCTGGCGCCTTAGCCGTTTGAGCCACAGGCACTGAGTCAATTGAGGTACATTTTTACGTAGTGGTACAGTTTGGATGTTTATCTTCCTAAATCTCATGTTGAAATTTGATCCCCAGTCTTAGAGGCGGGGCCTAATGAGAGCTGTTGGGGTCGTGGAGGCAGGTGCCCCCTGAATGGCTCCGTGTCTTCTTTGTAATAAGTGAATTTGCCTCTATTAGTTCCTGTGAGAGCAGCTTGAAAAAGAGCCTGGCTCCTGCCCTCTGCTCTCTCAACCTGCGATCTCTGCACGTGCTGGCTCTCCTCTGCCTTTTGCCATGTGGGGAAGTGGTGTGAGGCCCTCCCAGATGCAGGTGCCAGCACCAGTACAGCCAGCAGTACCACAGGCCAAATAAACTTCTTCACACATTACCCAGATTTGGGTACCCCTTTCTAGCAGAGGTTCTCAACTGAACAACCCCTTCGGGGGCTGAACGATCCTTTCACAGGGGTCACCGGAGACCATCAGAAAACACAGTAGCAAAATAACAGTTATGAAGTAGCCTCGAAAATAACTGTACAGTTCCACAACACGAGGGACTGTGTTAAAGGGTCGCAGCGTTAGGAAGGTTGGGAACCACTGCAGTTTATAGCATCACTAAACAGGCTGAGACACATACGTTTCACAACAGTTGACAGAGCAAGCAGGAAAATCTGCGAGAACACTGAAGTTTTGAACAACCTGATGAGCCAACTTGACGTATGGCCATATATAACATACTAGACCCACCACTATACAAGGCACATTCTTTTCAAGTTCATAGATGACATTTACCAAAAGGGACTTCATACAGCCCCATAAAGCAAGTATTAGTGAATTAAATCATGCAGAGTGTGTTTAGTCCACAGAGGAACTAAATTAGAAATCAATTACATAAGAGTCCCCAAAGGGCTTGGTGCCTGTGGCTCAATGGGCTAAGGCGCCAGCCACATACTCCTGAGCTGGCAGGTTCAAATCCAGCCTGGGTCCTCCAAACAACAATGACAGCTGCAACCAGAAAATGGCCAGGAGTTGTGGCAGGTGCCTGCAGTCCCAGCTACTTGGGAGGCGGAGGCAAGAGACTCGCTTGAGCCCAAGAATTGGAGATTGCTGTGAGCTGTGATGCCACAGCACTCTATCCAGGGTGACAGGTTGAGGCTCTGTCTCAAAAAAAAAAAAGAATCCCCAAAGGTTGGAAATCAACTAATAAGCTTCTAAATTGGACTGGACACTGGAGAAATAATAATAGAAAAGAGGAATATTTTGAACTGAATGATAATGTCAATGCCGCATTATCAAAACTCATGGAATGAAGCTAAAACAGTACACTGGGCAGAATTTGCAATTTCAAATGAAGACTATGTATAAGAAAAGAAGACCAGCTTGGGGCAAGAGTAAGACCCTGTTTCTTTTTTCTGTCCCTTCCCTTCCCTTTCCTCCTCTCCCCTCCCCTCCCCTCCCCTCCCCTGCCCTTCCCTTCTTTTCCTCACTCTCTTTCTGACACAGTCTCACTCTGTCTCCCTGAATGGGGTGCCATGGAGTCATAGCTCACAGGTGTATGAGCTCAAGAGATCCTCTTGCCTCAGCCTCCAAACCACAATATCCAGCTGGCTGTTTCTGTTTTGGGTAGAGATGGTGCCTCACTCTTGCTCAGGCAGGTTTAGAACTCCTGAGCTCAAGCAATCCACCTACCTCAGCCTCTCAAATTGCTAGCATTACAGGCGTGAGCCAACAGGCCTTGCTGAGACCTGTTTCTACAAAGAAATTTTAAAAGCTTGGTAGAGAGTGATGGCAGTTACCATAGGCCTAGCCACCTGGGAGACTGAGACAGACAGGTGACTTAAGCCTAGGAGTTTGAAGTTGCAGTGATGATGCCTTCTACCTAGGGTGACAGAATGAGGCTCTGTCAAAAAGAAAGAAGGAAGGAAGGAAAGAAAGAAAGAAAAGAAATGTTTAAAACCATTGCCTAAGTCCTAAGCTTTTACCTTAAGTTAGATAAAGAGAAGCAAAATTAAACCCAAAGAAAGTGGTGATAGAAAATAATAATGGTCGATAAAGTAGCAAGTAAGAAATACAACAAAGAGGCTTACCACCCGTAGCACAGTGGTTACAGCACCAGCCACATACACCGAGGGTGGCGGGTTTGAACCCAGCCTGGGCCAGCTACATAACAATGACAACTGCAACAAAAAAATAACCGGGCATCGTGGCAGGCGCCTGTAGTCCCAGCTACTTGGGAGGCTGACACAAGAGAATTGCTTAAGCCCAAGAGTTTGAGGTTGCTGTGAGCTGTGATGTCACTGCACCCTAGTGAGGGGGACAAAGTGAGACTCCATCGCAAAAAAAGAAGAAAACAACAAACAGAAAGCAAGAATGCCAGGAACTGGTTTTTGAAAAGATTATAAAAATGAAGAAACCCAGGCTCAGCGCCTGTGGCTCAATGGGCTAAGGCGCCAGCCACATACACCTGAGCTGGCGGTTTGAATCCAGCCCAGCCCGCCAAACAGCAATGACGGCTGCATTGTGGCCGGGCGTTGTGGCGGGTGCCTGTAGTCCCAGCTACTTGGGAGGCGGAGGCAGGAGACTCACTTGAGCCCAGGAATAGGAGGTTGCTGTGAGCTGGGATGCCACAGCACTCTAACCAGGGTGACAGCTTGAGGCTCTGTCTCAAAAAAAAAAAAAAAAAAAAAAATGAAGAAACCCCTAGCAAGATTGATCACAAATAAATATAAATTTACCACATTAGGAGTGAAAGAGGGAAGTCCTCAGGTTCAGCAAAGTATGAAGTGAGGAATCAGCTCACAGCTTTGCATATAATCTCTCCCTCTGTTTCATGTTCTTCTCCCTATGCCCATAACTACACACAGCACGAAACTAACCAAAGGATGCCATGTGCAACCTTCTGGCTAAGTGGGGCAGGAGGCTGAGAGTTTTCCTCTGGTCATGTAACTGCTCTCTTTTCAGTGTCATATCCCTGTGCCCTATTGTGCCGGGTGCCTTTTGAAACCTAAACCTCTAGTCTTTTGCTAAGTTGGGACAAAGACTATGCTCACGTTCCAAAGAGGGAGGGGACGTGCGACTTGGCTTTAAAGCAGAATTTCTACTGATCTTGTTGTTTCTAGTCCCAGTTCATCACTAATGCCAGAAATATACGATGTTTTTATTTCTTAAGACATTCTGAGATTGTTCCTGTGGTCAGAATTGGCTTACGTCGTGACTCTTCCCTGCTGCTGAAAGATTTGATTTTCGCAGAACTGCTAATTTAATTTAATTGCCACACATTCTTCTGCTTTTTGGTTTCTGAAACTATGTAGCTCTCAACTCCGCCTGTGGATGTCTGCCTGGTTCAACATTTTATAGAGGTATTTCTAGGGGGGAGAGTCCTGATCGCAGGTGTTCAGTCTCCCTGGAAGTCCTCCTTCACTGTCTTCTGAATTCTATTTTGTGCAGTCAGAAACTCAGACCCAGTGTCTTAGACGGAGCAGGAGGTTAGTCTTTTTTTCTAATACATTTTCTAGAACTCCTTGATTTTTAAAATATGTGCTTTAGTAGCTTTGGTAGAGGAAAGAACGTAGAAACATAATAGAAAGCAAACCAAAACAAAAATAAGAGTCAGGAGACGTAGGCCGTGTAAGTAGTGACCTTCAGTCATTCAACAGACACGGTGTTCTAAGTGGGAGAGTGAGAAGGAAAGTTAATCGTGCACTTAATTCTATTAAAATGTTGTTTTGAAAAACTAGAACATTGGTTATTTAGTTAAATAAGAATTAGTGCAGCCATTATGTGGTCTCTTATAACCCACATGTTCTTAGATTTCATTGAACTATAATTTTCAGATACAGCTTAAGGTGTGTGTGTGTATATATTATTATTATTTTTTTTTTTGAGACAGAGCCTCAAGCTGTCACCCTGGATAGAGTGCTGTGGCATCACAGCTCACAGCAACCTCCAATTCCTGAGCTCAAGCGAGTCTCCTGCCTCCGCCTCCCAAGTAGCTGGGGCTACAGGCGCCCGCCACAATGTCCAGCCATTTTTTGGTTGCAGCCGTCATTGTTTGGCAGGCCTGGGCTGGATTCGAACCAGCCAGCTCATGTGTATGTGGCTGGCACCTTAGCCCTTTGAGCCACAGGTGTCCAGCCATATAATTTTTTTTTAATATAAGACAGGGAGAGTTGAATTACTGTACATGATTTATCATGTACCTTTACATATATAGTAAAAAAAATACCGAGAGAAGTTTCTTATCCCATACATATGAA
>CAUYON010063684.1:0-10179 GCA_963573935.1 Arctocebus calabarensis
CATAGATACTTTTTCTCACTTTTCTTGGGCCACAGCCCTACCTGGAGAAAGGACTCACCATGTCATTCAACATTTATTAGAATGTTTTAATGTCATGGGACTTCCTAAGGCTATTAAAAGTGACAATGTACCTTATTATGCTCAAAAATTAAATACCTTTCTGTCTTTTTGGAATATTCAACTTTCTCATAGTATTCCTTATAATTCTCAAGGCCAGCCATTATTAAACAACATCACAAAACATTAAAAGATATTATATTTAAATGGAAGGAGATGGTACACTCCCCTTGAATAACAGTCCTAGATATATTCTCACTAGAGCTCTGTTCACTCTTAATTTTTTTAATCTCATCAATGATGGAAACACAGCTGCTGAACATCACTGGACATCTCTTACCCATCACCATCTTCTCAAATACAGCAATCTATTTTCTATAAGAAACCTAATATGTCTGAATGGGAACCTGATTATGTGTTACATTGGGATCGAGGCATTTCTCATATCATTACAGAACAGTGAGAAAGACAGTGGTTACCCACCCACTGGATTAAGCCTCAATGTGTGCAAAAGACCTTGCCACAGCAGCACTTTGATGAATCTGCCTTCACTGATCTCTTCAAAAACATGACCATTGAGTGGACAGACATCTACTCCCAAGAACCACTTAACTCCACTTTTCCTACCTGGGATCAAATCAAAAAACTGTCATCAGCAGCTGAAGATTTAGTGAAATGTCAAGGTAAACCACTAACGACAGATTTCTTGTTCCTGGCAATGATTGTGTTGAGCCCAGCTCAAGGGATCCCCCACATAAATCACCTGGAGACCAAATCCAATGCAAAAGCAAGAGGTTTATTTACAAGCCCAGGCTGGGGGCCTCACATGCCTGGTGCAGCAGGAAAATGAAGAAGCCCTGGGCCTTGAAAAGGAGGCGGGTTTTAAGGGTACAGAAAGGAAAAAGGGAGGGAGTGTGGGGTGAGCTGATAGAGGTCTAGGGGACTGAGTAATACTTGTCTTTGGCTGGTCTGGGAAGGAGCTTCTATCACTCAGGGCAGACACAAAAACAAGGGGTAGGGGAGGGAGTAACTTAATGCTTTCAGTATGTAACTGCATAATGAAGGCTGAGGAATGAGATGGAGTTAGTTTTAATAAAATGAAGTCAGCTTGGTCTTTACAATTGCACTAGTGTTGACAAAGGTAAATGCTGCTATAAGGAATTTCACTTATTGAGCCTATATCCCTAATCCTCCCCTTAATGGAACAATATCTTAGATTAACCCTACCATTTCTATTTAAGTCCTGACAGTCGTTACCTTCAACCCATTCCCACTGCATGATTTTCTCTTGTAGGTAATAGTATTAAAAACAAACAAATGAAAACCATGATGCTCCTCCAGACTTCAACTTGGAAAGTGCATAACACTATCCTTTCCCCACCTAACATTCCAATCTGCACTCTGCCTGTTGCTACCCATTTATAATGGGTGGAATAGACAATGCTCAGAGGCAAGAAACCTCAGGCATTAGTTAATACTTCCTATGGAAGTGTCATTGATTGGAGACCCCACATGTCAGCCCGAGACAAACAGTTAGGTGAGGAAATTCATTAGTTTTTGTAAGAACAACTACCATAGCCAACCATTCCCATATTGTATGACATGGAGGAGGCATGTCTCCCCCTATGCCTAGCCTTGCTGGAACAACATAACATCATTTTTGGATAGATTTATGACATATACCTGAAACCTTCATTAAATAATTCCAATCTGTCATAGGAACTGAAATTAAAAAGCATTTCCAATAGTGTTATTAATTTCTCTTTTTTATCTTCTGTGAAGACCCTCACTGGCACCACTGGTATAATTCTGTTAATTATTATGTGTGCCCTCTTGTTCTTTTGCCTAGCAAGAAGGGGAGCTGCTTGACGAGAAGAACTATTGAAAGGAACAACAGCAATTTTTTCTTTATCCTCCCCCAAAATGTCTTAAACAAAAACAGGGGATATATTCAGGGACTATATACCCTGTTACCACATAACAGGGAATGTACACCAGGCTTGCAAAGGACAGTTACTAATTCTTATCACATTAAAGGGAAACCTTGAAAACAGGACAGTCTCCTGGCAAGCCTAGAGACATTTTGTGATTTGGGGGCAATCCTTCAAGTAACTCAGTGTTCCAGAATGAGATAAGATCGGTCACTCACTAGTAAGCATGTGTTAAACACTGATGCTTGGTACTTCTTCATGGGGGTTGTGGGGAAAGAATACATGAGGAAAAAGCATGTAGCAATCCTTACACATGTAGCCCTCATATGTAATTACCTTAACTCTCCACACCTGTTGTGTAGGTCATTACCTTAATTCTCCACACTTGTTGTGTATAACCTTAATAAATAGCCATTGCAGAGAGGGCTCTGGGCTACCCTGCAATTAAGGTTAGCCTGCCTCCTGCAAGCTTGTACTTCTAATCCGTGTCATGCCTGGTCCCTTCCTGCGCCAAGCAAGACCAGGGCCTCGGGGGTTGTGACATATTTCTTTGGATTTTTTGCTTGTATATATATAGTCTAGACACCATGTGCTTCTGTCATATTAGGAAATAGAGAACATAAGGTATTTTGATGTGAAAAATTAGTACCAGAAGCCACTCACTTAGTTGTAGAGGGGATAGGGTCCTGGTTTCCTTACTTATTTGTCTTCAATCAGGGTCTGGTTGCTTCATCAAATTTCAGTCCCCTTGGGATTGAAAGCTCTATAGCCAGACTCCTTAGAAGGCATGTCACACAGTGCCCCTGACAATAATTTCTAAGGCCACTCAGCTTACCGTAAGTGTAGATGCCTGAGCTCAGAGCTCAGCAGGCACCAATACCAGTGGTGCACTAGGATCCTTCATACCATTTCTCCCACATGGCCTTCTGATAATGTTGTTGCCCAGCCACGAGCCAAGCCAATGAAGTATCCATGCCACCTAGTATTTAATCCCAGCCACTGGACACTGTTCAAGTACACCCACTCATTTATGCCTTTTAAGGCTGTTCCACTGAGCTGGCTTAGCCCCAAATCAAAAAACTGCAGGACAACACTTTCCTGTCTCTAGGTAGGCTGGCTGGCCAGTCCCTGCCTGTTCCTAAGCACCCACCTTCTGTGCTGGTTTTCCTTAGCTCCAGACCTCCTCTCTGGCTCCTGTAGTCCACCACTGCTTCACTGTAGTCCCAGAGAGGGCAGGTGGGGCAGGCTGGGCAGGCTAGCTGGCCAGTGCCTGCCTGTTCCTAAGCACCCACCTTCTGTACTGGTTTTCCTTAGCTCCAGACCTCCTGTCTGGCTCCTGTAGTCCACCACTGCTTCACTGTGGCCCCAGAGTGATGTCCCTGGGTGGATTACCCCAGCCATAGGTAGTTGGAGTTTTCTTTCCTCTGCCTCACTACCTGTGACTAGTGAGAAGTTGCTAGTCTATCATCTTTCTCCACCCCCTCTCCAAGTTTTTTCAAGGTTCAATTTCAACTCTATTTGTTTTCCAATTCCTTGAATTTTTTTTTTCACTGATCTGACATCATACATAAAAGGAAAATAAATGCAAAGAAAACGTAAGATAATTCTTTGGGATAATAGGAACACATACCTTTATTTAGGGTGGTACTTACCTAGATGAATGTACTTTTTAAAATGTTTTGATCTCTACATTAAAGAGGGGGCATTATTAATGTAACTTTCTTTTAAGTGAGTTGGTTTATGGAGAAAAAATAAGTAGAGAATTAAAAGCTAGTCTTGGAGATGAAAGTATGAACTCAAGTTTCCCATATATTCCTATAGGTAGTTGAAAAAAAATTACTTGAGGTTCTTAGCAATATATTTAGAATCAGAGGTTTGAGTTTAGAATCTGGAGTATTTAAAGCAGTGATTCTCAATCACCCACCCATTGTGGCAGGTGCCTTATTCCCAACTACTCGGGAGGCTGAGGCAAGAGGAAAAATGAGCTGCAAATTTGAGTCATTAGGGGAGATGATGGGCATACCAGAGCCTGAGCTTTACTCTTAGAAATTATGGAAATATAGAAGACTTCTTTTAGATAGATCATAAAATGAAAAAAGAAAAGAAGTAAAGGTCATAGCCTAGAAAGTACCAATATTTAAAATATTAACATTGTAAAAAGTAGTGACTCTTTAGTATAAGTTATGATGGTGACCTCACAAACAAAGAAATTAAAAGACAATAAGATAATGCTATAAATAATTTTATGGTAACAAATTTAACAACTTTGAAAAAAAAGGATAAATTTCTGAATTTATCCAATTAACACAAGAAGAAACAGATCTATATCTATTACAGCAATTACATGTTTTTACCAAAAAACCTCTGATAAGGGCTGGATGAGGTGACTCATGCCTGTAATCTCAGCACTTTGAGAGGCCAAGGTAGGAGGATCACTTAAGGCCAGAAGTTTAAGACCAGCCTGAACAGCACAGAGAAACCCTATTTCACAAATGTTTTTTTTAATTAGCTGGGTATGGTGGCATATACCCATTGTCCCAGCTACTTTAGAGACTTAGGCAAGAAGATCACTTGAGCCCATAAATTGGGGGTTACAGTGACCTATGACTATGCCACTACACCCCAGCCTAGGTGAAAGAATGAGATCTCACCTCTAAAAATAAATAAAAATAAACAAACTCATCTCTGATTCAGACCAAGATGGTCTCACTGGCAACCTGTATCAAACATATTCAAAGATAAAATAGTTCCAATTTTGCACAAACAACTTAAAGGAGGTAGAATAAATGCCCACATTATATGAGGCCAATGTAATACTATACTAAAATACAATAAAGAATTATAAAGAAAACCCAGAAGAATATTATAAACCAATATGCCTTATTTGATCAATTACAAAAAAATCTGTGAAAATATTAGCAAATAAAAACCAATAATTCATAAATTGTGATGAATTGTCCCTTGTGTATAGGGATTGACCATCACACAGGCCCACAGAGAGCGGGGCTCAGTGGCTCACGCCTGTAATCCTAGTACTCTGGGAGGCCAAGGTCAGAAGATTTCCTGAGCTCTGGAGTTTAATACCAGCCTGAGCAAGAGCAAAACCCTTGTCTCTAAAAGTAGCTGGGCCTTGTGGTGGGTGTCTGTAGTCCCAACTACTGGGGAGGCTAAGGCAAGAGGATTGATTGAGCCCAAGAGTTTGAAGTTGCTGTCAGCTATGATGCCACAGTCTCTACTTACAATGACAAAGTGAGACTCTGTCTCAATTAGAAAAACAAAAAAGAAAGAAAAAAGAACCACATGGGATGTGGGAGGAATAGTTGCACAGCCTGAAGATGAACTTAGAGAAAAAAATAAATAAAAACAAGTGGTGCCTACTACAAATGGTACAATTTCTGATTATTTCTAATAAAATTATCAATTTTTTGCTAGACAAAATTAACCCAGATTTTAGAGGTGTTATTTTAACCTTAACTAAGTGAATGCAACTTCCTGAAAGCAATGAAAAAATAGCTAAGGTGAAAAGAACATCCTCATTAAATGAGATCCCAAACCATTTGAGAGAATGGTAGGAATAGGAACTTTAACTTTTCATTTCAACACACTTTTGAGTTAATTTAATTAAACTTCCCAAAATGAGTGTGTAGTTTTAATAGCCTTGGAGCTTCTTTAGTCTCAATGTGCACTTAATAAAATTTGGTCATCCTAACTTGATTACTACATAATCCTAACTTGATTACTACATAATATCTTGCTTCTAAAGCAAGATAGAGGCAGAATATAATCACCACATAAACTGTCTTAGCAATGGAAGTTATTACCTGTCTCTACTTGCAAAACATACTTAATCATGATATCTAAAAATAGCAACAGAGAGCCAACTAAACCTATTCTAAGTAGAATGTGTGAAGCTTCAAGGTTCATGCTCTTTGATGCCATTTTGATTACATTTCAGGACTTACATCTTAGGATATGGCATTCAGTCTCCTATTTATACTCTGTGTTCTTAGCTAGTACAGTAAAACTTTAAATTAAAACCATTATTTACTGGCTGGGCTATTGTCAGATTTAATCAAGTAACATAATTACCCAGTAGAAACTTCTCTTTGTGCCAAATTTTAGTCTTATCCACAAATTGGAAAGAACACTGAGAAAAGACGATTCCAGACATTGGACACAGCACTTGGCTGGTCAAAATATACTCTTAAAAGGTACCAAGTAGAGAAAAATAGAGCTTCTGTAAGTTATACTATCTTATTCCACAGCTCAGAGGAAGTAATTCTATAGATCTTGGTCTAACAGAGCTAGATGATATTAACAAATGCTCTTCACTTCTAAAGAAATAAAGGGAAAGGGTAAATTGGTTAATGAAAGGAAGAAAGGGAAAGAGGAAAACGAGACATAAAAGGAGAAAGTAATGTAAAATATGATCATGAAATAGAATGACCATTCTATAGCATGCAGTGCTAGAAAGCAGTAGGCTAAATGATGTGACTCTGTGGCCTGACCCCATACACAAGCTGCAAGCCCCAAGCCCATTATGATCAGCAGAGGGGCTCTGCTCATTGTAATCACTCAGGGTCTGAGGTTAGCAAAGCAACCAACATTTGGAGCATTACACATTCGATATCAGAGTCACAAATTGTACATCATCTTTTAATTTCCCCCTGGAAGTGACACATGTGACTTCTCTTGACGTTATTGACTAAAACAAGAAACATACCCTCTTAATTTCAGGAGGTGCAGAAATACTACCCAATTATATAGCTTGTAGGAGAATCATAAATATTTGGCCAGATGACAATAATATGTGATATTGCTATTGTCCCTGATGGATACTGAGGTACCTGTATATACCTGTATATTTTGGGTATTGTGCTCAACTGACCTGCAAAACAGATTTTTGTACTCTGCAGAACAGGCACAGATGTGCCAGGCTTGTGCCTTTCCTATTAAATCACTGCTGTGATTCTGGGGATTTGGGGAAGACACATTTTGCAGCCACGAGGACCACAGTAATTCTGGGACACCGAGGAGACTGGGGTTTAATGCACTGGGCCTGGATTACCAACTCACAAACTCCTAGTTGCATGAGAGAAAAAAAATCCTCCTGTTTTGTTCAGCAAATTTAAGCACTTTTGTAGGAGGCCAGACTCATTCTGAAGTGGTTCAGAACTTGACAGCAGTAGCCTAACAGATTCTAAAGTGCAGAACTAACTCACTGAAAGCCCTGGAGCAGCAAGAGGTAAGTATCTGTTCATTTTTATTTTACCTACATCTCGTTTACCAAAACCACATTTTTTTTTCTTCTTGGGAATATCTAGAATCCCTGTTCACCTTGTTCGTAGTCTTTTTGTTAATTACACCATGTTTCTATGTCATAAGTCTGTGATGAAAAACTGAGTATAGCAATAGCTTCTAACTTGATCATGACGTGAGATGTTATTTTGTTCACATTGATAAACAGGAGGGGTTATCAGTAGATATCCATTCCTTAAACCATCTTTTTTCATAGTACCTGAAAGTGGTGCCAATGCTCCTCATTTATGCTGTCCCATAGTAATCTCCACCGTGTCTGAAAGTCTATAGTTTGCTTTCAAGTCCTTTATTTATAAGGTAGATGTGTTGGTATGAGGGGTTTAGAGATATTTCTAAAGGTAGAAGCAAATTCTCATCATCAGTAGAGATAAAATGAGGAAAGCAAGGTAAGCAGGTAGAGTTCTGATTCTAGAGCTACCATTGTGGTAACTGTGTAGTTATGATTAGAATTTACCAGCTTTTTTATATTCAACTATTTTGAAATGTTCCCAAGATTTTTTTTTCCAATGTTGGTCTTTTTGATAAATTTGCTTAATATAAAATGTTCCTTAGGCATTTGATACATGTGGATATTATGCTTTCTATCACTTTGTTATTTTTTCTCTTAACACTGATAGAGTATTTCATAGACTAAATTTTATGGAAGTATTCTATATCAAACCACACTTTCAGAGAAAAGAAAAAATTATATGTGTGTGTGTGTGTGTGTGTTTTGGCATATGCATGTTATAGAATGGCAGGTATTAGTTAAGAGAGGTTCTATTAAAAATAAGAAACAAATAGTTAGTAAAAAATATGTTGACTTAAAACCATCTCAGAGAAAGATATAAAGAAAATTTACAAGGTGCATTGGCACGTATCTTCCCACAAAAGATATTCCACAGAAGTGAAGACCTAATTATATAAGTTTTAAAAAGATAACACTTTCTTAAATTTTCTTTTTACACTAAACAACTTTCATTTAAACATCATGAGTGACTGAGTAAATGGTATTTGCTGGAAGTAGTTTTTTGTTATTTTCCTCTGTTTCACAGAAAAACAATTCAACAATAAGCATCCAGTGTATTTATACTCATGATGCTCTCACACTTCCCACAGTTCACCACACCAGGAATTATCATATAGCCCGTCAATTATGTAAGCTCCAAATGTGAAGCAAACGAGTTTCCGTGGGTGGATAGAAAACATAATTTGCAAATTTAACAGCTGTGGGTGGTCAAATTAATCAAGCCATGGATATAAACATACGATGTAAAGAACAAAAGAATAATGTTTCAGGTTTGTCTTAAACAAGACATGATCTTTGGCCACCCTTTCCTCTTTCTTGTCTCTCTTCATTCTCCCATTTTAAAATTTTGTTACTGACATAGCATAGCATCACAGTTAGTAGCACTACAGAGAACAGTGCCTATGTATAAATTCCACTTCCACAGTCCATAAATTTGTGACCTTAGGCACATCAACTAATGCTCCATGTCTCAGTTTTCTCACCTATAAAATTGACATAACAGTATCACCTACTTATTATCATGAGAATTTGATGAATTTACCTTTGTAGTGCAGTTAGTATCTGATATATAACAAATACTATAAAGTAGTATTTTATTAAATAAATAAATATTGATATTAATTAATTGATGGAAATTAGAGTTTTAAATGCAAATATCAATGGCAAATATTTTAGTTATGCTAATATAGATAGCAACTATTAAGTCTTTCCTTTGTTCTTAATCCACAAATCACATAACTTTCTCCTAAATTTATTTTCTTTCTCAGGAGAGTACATCCTCTCAGATTCCTTAAAAGTAGTACCTATTTGTGGTAAAGATAATTCCTGGTTCACTTAGAATTTTCAGCCAATTGGATCCCAAAATGTATTTTAAAATAGTACATCAAGATAAAATAGAATTTGTTCTAGGAATTCTAGAAATTGCACAACAGGAAGATATGCTGATGTGATTCACCATAATGAGTGAGTGAAAGAAAAATAATTCTACAGAATCATCTCAATACAGAGGGTGCCAAAATATGTGTACAAATTTTAAGAAAAAAACTGTATTAAAATTGTAATACTCAATATATACTGATAACAAAAGATGAATACAAGTTATGTTTGAACACCTCCTATAATTGCAGAAGTCAAACATGACTTAAGTAATGCAATTTTAATACACTGATTTTTTTTAGTTTCTTAGAATGTATATACATTTGTGGCACCTTCTTTATATATAGAAACAAAATCTGCCATTGGCTAGATTATCAGCTGTCGACTTTACCATACTCCACCCACCCTCTTCCATGGTTTACTTTGAATTGCAGATGCCAGGAACTTTATTTTACATTATTACCTTCCTGATATATTTTTAAGCTAGAGTTTGCCAATGATAGGACCTTGCACAATATTTGAAAAGTGAACTGGGAAAGATATTTTTATTCCAGGGAGGTTGTAACAGCCAGATACCATGGTTTCACAGATTTCTCCACAAGCTCCTACTTGGCTGCTGCAGGTGAAGAACAAGACCCTGGTCTTCTCCAGAAACTTGACAACTGTAGCAGTTTTCTGGCAAATGTGAGAGAGTCACTTGTTTCAATGATTCAGATTGAAATCAGTGAGTCTTTCCTTGACTTTATAACTGCCACTTTCCCAATCTCCACTCACTCAGCTCTTTCCACATTTGTGTTATTCCTTTCTCCTTTATTAATGTCATTATTTTTTTTCATGATATTTTCTCGTTTACTATATGAAAACATTCTTGATCTTTGTTTAGAAGTTTTCTCGTGACCCTTCAAATATGCACCACACATGTGATCTCACCCTTTGTCCCATCTCCCCCCACCCTCTCCCTCCCCTTCCCTCCCTCTCCCCTTTCCC
>CAUYON010063686.1:0-52579 GCA_963573935.1 Arctocebus calabarensis
TAAGCTGTGTGCTTATTGCTAAGGATTATATTACTTCTATTTTTTTATTGTTGGGGATTCATTGAGGGTATAAGAAACCAGATTACACTATTGCATTTGTTTGGTAAAGTCCCTCTTACCATCGTGTTTTGCCCCCAAAAGTATCCAAGTCTTTTTAAATCATCACCAGCTTAGTCCTTGACCAGGAGTCCAGGCATTCTTTCTGGTTTACATTTTAAGAAAACTACTAGAAATGACACAACTGGTAGGTCCTGGTGCTTACGTGATTTGTCAATAACGCACCAGACAGCTCCATATCAATCAATGGAACATCACTGATATTTGATTGTATTTTTAATCTATTCATGCCAAACTATTCTGATAGAATTTTTTTTTAATTCAGAGAGAAATATTAGGCTCCTCAGTCATATAAGATAATTGGCTGACAATTTCAGTTTTCAACGGTTTTCTTGACTTCTGCAGAGAGCCACCAACTCATGGATGCCTCAGCAAAGGTGACACGTGCCTGAGCCCTGGGATCACGGTGCATTCGTAGCCCTCTACCTAGGCACACGGAAAAATGGTCCTTCACATCAGCAGCCACAACAGGCCTGCCCATCTCCCCAAGAAACAAGGAAAAAGAAACCCGAATGCCGTGCATATGTCAAAGACAGCATTTCTTTGATGTGTATAGTTTTGGGTTTTTTTTTACCTGTTGGTCTTTTGCAGTAAGTGCCACATTCTCTCCTGAGTTAAACACAGAACAGCGTCTAGGCAGCGGGAACATGAGGGAGAGCATCAAAGGTGATGCACAGTGACAGCTAGAATTTTCCTCGAATTAATGACAAAACCAATTTGTAAAGCCGCACGTTGGTGAATTGAGTGTGTCTGTCTGACTTTCCACACAAGTCCTTAGTATTAGATTTTCTTTATTTCCAGTAAAGACAACATAATAAGGAATTGACAAATCGCTTCTCAAAGGATTCAGGTTAAACACAACAAGATGGTCCTCATGATGGTTTGGCACGGACACTGGGAACGGTCACCTAGGAGAGTGGAGGAATTTCCCTTCTGCAGGCTGGGCTGGGGGAGGGGCTGGAGAAGGAGGGACTCATCTCTAGGTGGTCTCGGGCAGTCTTGGCCTTGGCTGGGCGACGAAGGGTTCAATCTTCCAACATCTATTCCAGCCCGGGTTTCTGAGATAATAAAGACAGAGCAAGTCACTGGTGTCAAGAGAGGTCACATTGTAGCTGAACTGTCTCAACAAGAGCGTTTGCGTTTCCGGAAGACTCTAGCTGATATTGTACTTGGGCAGAGCACGTGGTTCTATTCAACCGGCGCCACATTTAGTGTGTGTCCAGGGTGTTCTTCAGAGCAGCACTTTTTGCCCTTCAACAGGAGCTCATTCATCTTGTCAGTGTTCTTGGTCAGCAGGTATTCTTATGATAATACCTTGAGTTTGTTTAGGCCCCCAACCCCTTTTCAGGGAGGTCAAAGTCAGTCCGGCAGACCGTCAACAACGTTTACTGAAGTCCCTTAGTGTGTAGCTGTGTGTTAAATCACTGTCGCACACCAGCCAGCCGGGCGCTCGCCACACAGCAAACACACCTCTGAGCTGCCAGCATCCTTTCCAGGGCACAGCTAGCTGCAGCTGCCCACAGAGCTCAAAGCAAGAGGCGCAGAATTGCCCAGAAATGGAGAAGAGCAAACTGACAAAGAAAATCAGCTGAACTTGGGTGGCGCCTGTGGCTCAGTGAGTAGGGCACTGGCCCCATATACCGAAGGTGGCGGGTTCAAGCCCGACCTTGGCCAAACTGCAAAAAAAAAAGAAAAACAGCCGGGCGCTGTGGCAGGGGCCTGTAGTCCCAGCTACTCGGGAGACTGAGGCAAGAGAATCGCCTAAGCCCAGGAGCTGGAGGTTGCTGTGAGCTGTGACGGCACAGCACTCTACCCAGGGTGATAACTTGAGGCTCTGTCTCTACAACAACAAAAAATCAGCTGAATGCTTTTAACCTGTGAAAGGAGGAGTTGGCTTTCTGAGAGCTGCTTGCCTGCACTGATTGGCCTGTACATGAGACTTCCACCAAACCGCTCAGCTCCCTGCACCTTCCATGGGATAACAGAAAAGGGTCCTGGGTATGGGAAAGGAACAGATGTTGTGGTATTTTTCAAATGACATAGAAAATGCAAACTGATTGTCCCCAAATTAGAAAATAGAGCTAGGCAAAATTAAAATAATGAACATGACGTGTAAGAACGCAGCCCCGGATGACACCCCTCTGTCCACTCAATTCACGTTTCCTGTGTGTGTGTTTCTTTGTGTAACTGAAGCTATTTCATACTCATGTCTCAGTATGAAGCAAAGTGTCACATTTTAGAGTGCCCTCAGGCTTTCTGCATTCTCTCACAGACATCAGGGCTTAGGTTTTAAAAACTGCTCTCTGGGAAACACTGTAGTTACCCGAGTGATATTCAAGTGTCAAGCTGAAAAAGAATCCATGCAGGTTTTCAACAAATGATGAAACGCCAAAATATAAATTTATTTCATTTCAAAAGAAGCATACACTACTTTATTTTTGTGTGATTGTTATAAGTACATTGTATTTTTGTGTTCTGAAGAGTATCCATGAATAATTACTATGAATTGACAGCTAAAAAAACATTTTTTTTTTGAGGTGGACAGTTCAAGGTTGGTATGGGGGTTTCAAAACATCTTTCAGGAGCAGGGGGTGGTGGTATGCACCTGTCGCCCCAGCTGCTTGGGATGCAGGAGGATTGCTTGAGCCCAGGAGTTCAAGGTTGTGGTGTCCTGTGCCTCATGACTGTGCCTGTGAATAGCTACCGCACTTGAGCTGGACAGCTCAGCAAGACTTCATCTCTTCAAAAAAAAACACCTCAAAACCTCTTCCGGATAGGGTTCTTTTAGCTCTCTCCACCACCATCTCGGGGCTGGACTTTTCCAAGTCGTCCAGGATGGAGCACCCTTGTCATTCTGGGCAGCAGGACAAGAGGAGGAAAGGCTCACTGCCCACAGGGCATTTCCATTAATACCGTACTGACCTAAAACTATTCACCTGGTCACTGCTGGCTGATAAGGAGTATGGAATATAGAGTAAGGTACACAGATAAAAACTGGACTCTGTTACTGAGGAAGGGCAGGAAATAGGTGTCTCAGCCCCACTAGGTGCCCAAAAGTTTAAGAGAATTTAAGTGGGATATGCCTGAATATTGGTCCTGGTCAGAAAATGTAATTAAAAACCACTATTGACTGAAATCCATAGAAAATACCAAAACCTCATTTTAATCAATTTGCATACACTTTCCTCCAGTGACTGGATACTCAAGGGTGCTGGGGCCCCAACTCCAGGCCTTAGGGTTTTAATGCCCATAGTGCTGGTGAGCAGCTCCACGGGGAGTCAAGAGGGGGTCGTGTGCCACAGGGAACCCCCAGCATAGGAGCCTGAGTTGAGTGCACCAGAAACTCAACAGGAAAGTTTTGAGACAGACTGTGTCCATTATTTCATGTCCAAGAAACACAATTGACAGTGTCCTTTCTGATTCACCCCCGTAAGTTTCAACTGGCTTGACTTATAGATGTTGCTGGGAGGGGCTTCATTTGTTTTCATCTGAACAGATTTTACATTTTCGATTTTTGAGCATCTCAAAATTTTTGTATTGACCCATGTATAAATTCTCCTCTCTTTCTGACATCAGAGTATGGCAAGAAAAATAAAAAAGAAGTTCCCCGAAATAGTTTTGCCAAAATAAGGCCGACATACAAATAGCTTTTGATTCTCATTGGCATTAACTTAGCTTCTCTGGTTTGGAATATTTACTATTTAATCTGGAGTCTTAATAACTTGGATTTTATTCATCCTATACAAGCTTCTTCTAGAGAGATCTGGGACACTAAAAGCCTTGGACTATGCCCTCGTGGGGGACAGAAGTGGCCAGCAGCCTTCAGGGGTGCTTTTTGCTCTTTCACATTCAGCTTTCGTGTGGCACGATGGGGATCCCAGGCTCTCTCCATTTGTTGATTTATTTGCTGGCTCGTTTGATGAGTTTTTAGTTCAGCACTTTCCAGGGCTGCAGCTTGTCTTCTGGAGGAGGCAGATCTCCCGGTTGCATGGATCAAGAATGATGCTCGCCGAGAAGCCCCCTTGGAACGGACCTGTGAGGGGGAGAAAGCCAGAGCAGGCCGAGGGGTCTGGGCTTGGCCAGCCCCATGGGGGCTGCTGCATCCAGCACACAGCTGCTCAGAGTAGTCAGGGCAAGACGGTCAGGCCTCTGCGTCCCTAAACCATCAGGCCCCGGTGGGTCTCCCTGGGAACAGTCACACCGTGGCCTAGGCCAGTTTCTATAGTTGAGGCACCCCTGAAAGGCCTGGGTGGACCTGTAGTCTGTGTGTAGTCAGCACCCCCAGCAGCCGGGCAGCTAATCCTTTACTGGGGATGGATGTGGGCAAACTATGAAGAAGTACATTCGAGGGGGTCCCATGGCATTATGTTTTGTTTTTTGTTTTTTGAGACAGAGGATCACTTGTTTGCCCCGGGTAGAGTGCCGTGGCATCATAGCTTGTGAGGGATCCTCTTCCTCTTACCTTGGCCTCCCAAATAGCTAGGACTATAGGTGCCTGCCACGATGCCCAGCTAGATTTTATATTCTTAGCAGAGATGGGGTCTCACTCTTGCTCAGGCTGGTCTCAAGTGCCTGAGCTCAGGGATCCTCCCGCCTCAGCCTCCCAGAGTGCTGGATTACAGCCAAGAGCCACCGCGCCCTGTGACAGCACTTGCCACAGCAGCTCAGCTGGCCCTGCCAGTGAAGCAGACTGGATTTCTCTCTCACAGCACAATCTGTATGGGACTTGTCTGGGAATCTTCCCATCTTGTTCCTCTGCCAAATCTCCCTTGCTGCTGTGGCACATGAGGGCTGTGCACTCACACCCTGCAGGTCCTACAGCAGGCAGGCTGGGAAGTGTCACCCAGCAGGGCGGCCACACACCAGTCACAGCTCCCTTATGGTACATGGGGGAAGAGCCCAGTGCAGCAGGGCTGGCCGAGGGGTCTCCGAGACAGTGGGCCACCAGTCCTGCTCCAGGATAGGGATTGCATCTCGCAGCAGTCTTCTCCGTGAACGTCACAGGTCTCATCTGTCTCCACAGCCAGCAAGCCAGCAGCACAGGGCCGTGCTGGGCCTGGAGTCCAGTCGCCCATGTTGGCGCCTCTAGGTGGGACCGCAGAGGCTGGGACAGGCCCTTGCCTGGTGCCCCTCAGTGCTCTGATTTCATTGGCCTGGATACAGCCTGGGTGATGGGGTGTCTCCAAGCCCCTGAGGGATTCGCTCATGCTCCAGAGTTAATGACCACTGGTTCAGAAGGAGAAACGAACTTCTGATCCACTGGGTCCTCGTCTCTCTCTGGGTCCCTCCCTCTTTCCACTGGGTCCTCGTCTCTCTCTGGGTCCATCCCTCTTTCCACTGGGTCCTCGTCTCTCTCTGGGTCCCTCCCTCTTTCCACTGGGTCCTTGTCTCTTTCTGGGTCCCTCCCTCTTTCCAATGGGTCCTTGTCTCTTTCTGGGTCCCTCCCTCTTTCTGTGTAAGTGGCTGAAATTCTCCTCAGCTTTGGCTCAAGCACATGAGAGAAGCCGGTGACTCGTGCGAATGACGCCCGGGAGGGCAGATCCGGCTTCAAGCAGGACCTGATGTGGACCCCGAAATGAAGCTCCGGCTCATGTCTGCCTTCCTCTCTGCTCCTCTGGCTCACCCCAGTCTTACTTTCTGCAGCCCCACCTCTCAGCCGCACCTGCTGATGTCACCTCTCTCGCAGTGTGGCTGTGACAGTAAGGTGCCACCCTGGCAACCTGCTCTTCAGATCACGTCCAGCAGAAAAACAGAGGGCTTTCTTTTTGGTTTATTATTTTTAATCGAAAATGTAATATCCCAAAAGAACGAATGCCATGTAACGGTGTGCTTGAACGAATAATGAAATAAACACCTGACTGTCCTGCACCTGGTTGAGAAACAGAACACTGTGACTCCTTAGAGACCACATTGCCACCAGGGCACGCTCCCACCCAAAGTGCACAGAAAGTGTCACTCATACGTCACGCGTCCCCTGCAAAGGGCTCTTCACCACGATGTGGCACTTGTCAGACTCGTCTGCTTCAACACATCAGTCTCTGCTGCATTATCCTTGCAGTACAATATTTCCTTCTATGAATTCTATTTATTTACCGGTTACTCCATTCCATGGGTTTTCTTTTTTGTTGTCGTTACTTTAATGCATGCCCATGGAAGCATTATCATCTGAGTTTCTTCGGGGTTTTTATCCAGGAAAGGATTTTCTGGGAGGTAGGTTATAAATACCTGAAGATTTGAGGGTCTGAGAACTAAGGTTTTCCGGACAATTTGCATTTTGGTGGTGGTCCCACCACAGATGACAGAGTAGAAAAAAGGCCTTTCTGGGTGGCGCCTGTGGCTCAGCATGTAGGGCACTGGCCCCATATATGGAGGGTGGCAGGTTTGACCCCTGGCCAAACTGCAACAAAAAATAGCCGGGCGTTGTGGCGGGTGCCTGTAGTCCCAGCCCAGGAGGTGGAGGTTGCTCTGAGCTGTGACGCCGAGGCACTCTACTGAGGGTGACAGAGTGAGACTCTGTCTTAAAAAAAAAAAAAGCCTTTCCATTGCTTCTGAGAAACTAACTTCATGTCTTTCGACTTTTCTTCTACTTGCTGTACATCACTGATTCACATACCCTGGACACTCTCCTGGCTGATTAACTATGTTGTGTGTTTTCTCTCAGCTGGAAGGTGTGTTTGGGGCTTTTGATGTGTGGAGATGCACAGACCTCTGACACACTCAGGCCCAGCACACCCCTGCAGTGAGGAGACACGCTGACCTCTGACACACTCACGCCCAGCACATGCATTCAATGTGGAGATGCACAGACCTCTGACACACTCAGGCCCAGCACACCCCTGCAGTGAGGAGACACGCTGACCTCTGACACTCACGCCCAGTGCCCCCCTGCAGTGGTCCCTAGTTTGCCACCCTGTTCCCATGATCCATTTTCTGTGGTTCTACCTTTTTTTGCAGCTTCTTCTCCACAATGTAAAGTTTTACTCTTTTTATTTAGGTATTTAAGCAGCTGCAATTTGTACATGGGCTGTAGTACAAAACCAATTTCATTTTTTTCTTAAATGAACACCTAGTGTTTTTCAGCCCGTTGATTGAATAGTCTGAGGGTGGGTAATCTTCTGTAAACTGGGGTGAAATTGGGGGCTACCTGCATTTGTTATCCTTTTCTGTGGAATAATTACCCCCAAGCTTTACAACTAAAAACAACACGAATTATCTCACAGACTCTGTGGGTCAGGAATTTCGCTGTCTCTGGCTCAAGGTCGACACAGGCTGCAGGCTCATCTGTGAGCTCGGTTAGGGGAGGGTCCTCTTCTCCCACGATTCCTGGGGTTCAGGCAGGAGTTGGCCTGACCTCCTGACCAGCTGACGGCCAGACGTGGCCCCCAGGTCTTTTCCGTCCAGGCTTCTCTGCAGGGCAGCTCCCAGCACAGCCGCGGGGTTCTCTGGAGGCAGGTGAGCGGAGTGTGGAAGGGGGCACCCGGCTCGGCCCCCACAGCCCCTTGTGTGCTCACTTTGGAAGTGACATCTCGTTCTTCCCACTGCACTCTCCTCCTCAGAGATCGTAGTTTTTCCTGACCCGATTTAAAGAGTGGGGATTATACAAGACAGTGAATGCTGGACGTGGAGCCCCTGGGGCCCTGGGCAGCTTCCCAGCCCTGGCGAGGATTGGAGGAGTTGTGCGCGGAAACACTCGGCGTTGACGGAACGCAGACAGCGCTGTAGTCGGCACGTGCTCCTGCCGTTCTGAGTGTCATCTGCCTGGTCTTGCTTCTCTCGTCAAGCTTCCACAGAAGGCCAGGTTCCAGGCCCTCTTCAGGCCATTTGTCTGCTTCTGCTTTCTCCTGGCGTGATGCTTAATTTTACCTGGCAACTTGACGGGCTGCTTGGACAGCTGGTAAAGCATTTTGTCTGGGCGTGTCTGTGACAGTGTTTCCATAAGGGGACAGCATTCCCACCAGTAGACTCGCCCGGGTGGGTGGGCATCATTCCACTCTGAGGGCCTGGACAGAACCAAGAGCCGCAGGAGGGGGAACCTCGCCCTCTTCCTGAGCTCGGATGTTCATCTTCTCCGGCCCTTGATTCGGGAGCTTCTCAATCTGGTATCTGTGGCAACATCAGGATGTTTAATTACTTGGTAGAATAAGTCCAGTAGTGAGGCAAGCCTCCAGGACCCACCTTGGCCTTGAGGTTCCCCCTCAGGAGACTTCCTTCTGATCTTGGCACCCTGATCCTCATGTACGAGTTGGAGCCTGGTTGCCTCCAGCCCATGAGGGTAACAGAACAGCCTTATGATAAACACAGGTGGCTCTGCTGACCACACGGAGTGTGGAAGGGTCCACACGGTCCTCAGGAGCAGCCTGAGGGTCCGGGTCCATTAGCCTGTTTTCCAGCAAATCTGTGACCATGTGTCTGTGGTTGGGACAGAGTGACAGCGGTGTGTGTACTCACATCTCTCCTGTGTGTGTTGTGTCCCACCGAGGGCGCTGACCACGAGGCTACTAAAAACGCCTGCAAAAACAGCCCCCTGGGAATGCAGCAACTCCGGATAACTGGCTCACAAAACTTCAATGAACCTTTAAAATCCAAAAACCTGGAGTTGTTACAGACTCAGCTGAACAAGCAGGAGGTAGGATTTCCTTCCAGATTCGACCTTTTCCACCTTAAGAATTGACCTTGAGAAGAACTTTGGTTTTACCGTGTCTACAAAGTCTAAAATCAGCAGAGGATCAGAGAGCAGCTACCTCTCTTTCAAACGTTTTAGAAAAAACGCAAATAGGAGGCAAGTGATGTAGGGCCGTGAACGTCTTTTGGAGGGATGTCAACCTTTGAATAAACACATAGAACTTCAGGGAAAGCTGGGTTTTCAACAAGCACGTGCGTCTTGTCTGAGCAGCTAGTGGAGTCTGATGGCGGAGAGGCAGACGTCCCCCCAGTGGCCCAGTGTGAGATTTAAAGACTGGGGCTCTTTGTTTTGAACAGAATTTCCTCTGGTCTGTGAAGTTAGCTTCCTAGCACTAACGATGTCTGAGGAGGTATACCAGGGAATTACCACAATTACACGGCATAATATTTACTCAGCTATTTGAAGAACTCCATAGCTGAATCTTTGCTAATTAGATTCACCACCTAATGGCCATCCTTAATTCATGGAAAACATTTTCAGAGGATTTAATGATCTGGATCAAGTAGAAGGGCAGTGCGTTTGTGCACACATTTAAATAGCTCCTCAAATTAAGGGGGATGGGCCTAGGAGATTTTTATCACCCCAACCCATTGGGGCCGCCAAAATTATAACCATTCCCTCAACTTCGGCATTTCTGCCCTACCAAATAACAGGGACTCCTTTTGATAAAAAGGAATTGGGAAATCAAACCTCTCTGCACTGTTTTCCAGTTGGATGGCATTATAGCAGTCCAAATAATTCTCTTTTAATTGGGTTTTCTGGAGAAAAGCAAAGGGAGAGGAGAAATTAGAGAAGAGATTAATTTTTAAATATAATTTTAAAATTTTTATTGAGGTATGTTTTCTCTTAAACTGTTAAAAACTGACCTCTCTTTGTTCTTAGAGGAAACAAAGAAACCAGAAAATTTCAGATAAGGGCAAAAGTGGACAGCAAGGTCAGTAGCTGGACAGAGAAGGACATGAGGATGTGCTCGGTCAGGAAAAGGCAAGGAGGCCTTTAACATGAACCACATTCCTATGCTCTGCAGAAGAGATAGTTTGTATGTGTCTCCAAATTAAAAAGAGCCTGAGAAATAACTTTTAGTTGCAGCAAAAGAGCTTTGATAGGGGCAACCTTTTGCCTTTGTTTGGGGCAGGGACAATGAGGTGTGCAGGGGGCCCAGCTGTGATTATTAGTGATGAGGACAGGGCTCCCCATTTGTCTGCAGGCTGTCAGGGAGGCAAGGAGTGTGCCGGTGGCCTGCGGCCTGTCCTGAAGGTGCGTGGAAGGCGGGCTCTTCTTACTACAGCACCATCAGAGCTGGCACATTTTTCCTGCTTCTTTTCTTTTTAAATTTTTTTTATTAAATCCATAGCTATGTACATTAGTGCATTCATGGGGTACAATGTGCTGGCTTCATATAAAATCTGAAATATTTTCAGCTAACTGTTCAACATCACCTTCATGGGATTTTCTTGGTTATTGTATGAAAACATTTGTATTCTGTATTTAGTAAGTTTCACCTGTACCCTTCTGAGATGCACCGTGTGATCCCATCATTTACCCTCCCTCTACCCATCCTCCCCTCCCCTCCTCTTTCTTGCCCCTTTCCCCATATTCTTGTGCTATAATTCTTGACCTTCTAAACACCATCAGCTTCCCACCTGTGCATTTACAAAACGTGTCACCCCCGGGGGAATTTCTATGCTAATGCAGCTATTAATGGTGTCAGACAGGAAATATCTCCTTTTCCTTCACAGACTGTTTGGGGCTTCTTCCACAACAGACACACACACACACACACACACACACACACACGTGCATGCATATATGTTTATTTTAAATGTGTGTATACCTATGTGTGTATATGTGAGGATTTCCGTTTCTAGGACTGAGGAGCTTATAGTTAATAGATAGTGATTTAAGAACCAAGAGGGCTAAACATTATGATGTTTGTTTCAGTTTCTTTCCCTGACAATGTGAAAATTATTCTTTTCATCCTGTGTTAAATAGTTTGATGTAGCCCACATAATTACACTTGTCAGTAAATGACTTATGTAACAAGTTAGCCTTTTGTCCCAATGTTGTTGTCAGGTCAAAGAAAATAACAAACACCACTGATCACCTGGTTTGCAGTTTTAACAGGCAGAGGAGCTTGTGCAGGTGTAGCTGTGGACTGCGACGGAAAGCTTGTTCTGGATTCTCCTGCTCCTAGCGGAGGAGAGTGCTTTTATCCCATGCATCTGTGTATGTGTGTGTGTGTGAAGTGTATAAAGATACCAAAGAAAAATAAGCCAAAGTCAGCATTTGGAGTGGAGCTTTATGTGTGAGTCTAGGGCCTTCTTTAAGATAAAGTCTTTTTTCTGCCTTTCCCCCCACAAATCTTTGTCATAATTCTTTGTTGTCCTGTAGCTAGCTCTGTACACTGGGATCAGTGCTGGCATGGCACGGTCAAACACAGAGCAGGCACATTTGGCAGGCACTGGGCTGTGGGTACACACACTGCAGAAATGCCATCTGGGTCCTGCCACCTGCCACTCCTGTGATGTTGCTAGCTTGGGTCTCCCCCAACTTTGGGGGTGACTGGATGCTGCTGGAGAGAAAATGAAGCCTGACAAAATGCTTTGGCGTTCACCTGCTTTTTTATTTCCTTTGTGACATCACACACTCTTGACAATTCTCCCTTTCTCAAACTTTTGTTTTCCACCGCTCATATATCCCGTTATTAGTCTTATTCTAAACCATGCCATAAAATGCTCAAAGTGGTACAATACAATTTGGTATTCCCTTGCCAAAGAGTACAAGGGAAACATCAGTTCTATGTGTGGAAAGGCAGAATATAACAAATGTGTGATTTTTCAAATATTGCTCTCTTTTTTGTAAAGCTTTCTTGGAGTTTTAGTCATAGTAAAATTTATGCTGTATATAAGACCTCTTTATATATTTTTATTATGTTGTCTGGAAAGACCTGTATCAAAGAGGATTCAAACTAAAAGCTAGCAAGCAAGGTCTAAGTGGGAGATGCAATGCAGAAGTTCAATAACATTCACAGCTGCTGTGAACAAGTGCAAAGAAAGCCATGGGAGGCCTCCAAGAGGGGACACTGTGAAATTTCCCACCTTTGATTTAAATACAATGTGCAGTTAAGAAACCCCTGCCTCTTCTTGGGGCCCATGTACCAAATATCACTTACAGATCATTTATTTTTTATATAAAGTATATCTTTATCTGCATAATAATGTTTTTTAAATATAAGTTTAGATAAATACTAAGCAGAGAAAGAAATCAAATATTCTCGGCATCTAAATGTTCAAATTTAATGTTTGATTTATTTACTATTCTTCTTCTTTAGTCACTGAGCAATTCTTAAAGAATTTTTTTCTTCTCTTTCTACAACTTTTATTTAAGATGAGAAAGGCCAAATAGTAAATGTGAACAACCTCCACTGAAAGGGTCTGAAATAATTCCAGCTTTGTTCAAAGTGTTAGAGTTTCAATTTAAAATTATTCACAGAGGGGTAAGTAATGACTTTTAATGCAATAGAACCTCTGTAAGTTGACCACCCAAAGGACTATGGCAAACTGGTCAACGTACGGGGGTGGTCACCATAAGGAATGAGGCCCACTGTGCTGAGATTTGCTAGTCTGTGAAAATTAGGTCAGCTTCAGGAATGGTCAGTGTAGGGAGGCAGCCAGGATGGAGGTTCTACTGTGGTCTCTGTTTTTTGTTGTAACTTGGTTATTTACTTCTGGAAAAGGAACAAGATGGGAAAGTGTCCTGTTGTAATAGTGGCTGCGTCAACAGCACTGATAGAGCACCACTTGCCCCATTTCTACTTAGGTGTATTACGGGGGAACCCTTACAACTTCTATGAGCATGAATCTCAAAGCATGTCTTAGAACACTTGTCCCTTGATATATCAAATACCTGTTACTTTAAATAGGGTTCCAGTTGTGGAAGCTTGAAGAACTTGCTGTCAAACAAGAAGACAAGGCCTTCCGTCCAGTACTGTGACAGCTCAGAATTAGGCATGTGCCGTGTGTCTCAAACAGGGGCGTCAGCCACAATATTCCTCAAACACATGCGGCTATGTAAGTTTTTTTTGTCCTGGAAGCACACTACTATTTCAGAGAACATGCTTTGGGGGAAATAAATTTGCATGTATTCTCAAACCACAGTGCACATATACTTCCAAGAATACAGCTTCTATTTTACTTTGATTTTCATGTTTTGACTCTGTTGTGATCATGGCTACATTCAAAGCTGAATTTCCGTGAAAATATAGGTAGGCCATAGCCGTTGCATTGCCTCAGAGGGTCAGAAGGTACATGTGTCACCATTAGGTTGGCAGGTCTTTGGAATTTCAAAAGATGAATCCCTGAGTGGATCTGAAATTCTAAATATGAAGAAACTCTTAAGTGAAAATTAACTGAAGTGATTTCCCTTTGGAAGTTTTCATTAAATGAGTTGTCTTAGGTTCTGAGTCCTTACAGGTGCACTATACACACACACACACACACACATATATATATATATATATTTTTTTTTTTAGAGACAGAGTCTCACTTTATCACCCTCGGTAGAGCGCAGTGGCGTCACACAGCTCACAGCAACCTCCAACTCCTGGGCTTAGGTGATTCTCTTGCCTCAGCCTCCCGAGTAGCTGGGACTACAGGCACCTGCCACAACACCCGGCTATTTTTTGTTGCAGTTTGGCCGGTGCCGGATGTGAACCCGCCATCCTCAGTATATGGGGCCAGCACAGCCCCGGTGCTGTATGCTTTTCAAATATTATTCTCAGGTTTTTGAACAGAGAAAATAAAAACCAGAATCAGAGACTATTTTATGTGTAACTAGGTACAACGTTTTAAGTACTCGTTACCTCTGCAAAGAGATTTCTGAAGAAGTTGGCAATAACATGGCCATCAAGGTACAGCACAGCAGTAAACAAGAAATAGTTAAGCCATCACACACTGCTGCCGAAGGGTGGAGTTGGTCTCGTCTTGCAGACCACGTTGTCGTTAACTTAGGAAATGCGCCTCAGTGAAGATAAATTTGGAATAACCTATAAGCAAAATGACTGTATGACTTATGAAAAAATATGAAAAGATTAAAAAACAAAATAAATAGCCTGCATCTGTTGACTGTTTGCTATGGCTCACGTGATCTCCTAGGCTTTGATACCATCGCCCTGCGCATTTAGTTAGGTAAACACCATTCACAGAGACCGAACCCATCTCCGGAGCCAGACATTTGGCATTGAAAAACAAAGATCACGTCACTACAAAAGTGACCACATCAGCTTGGATTGCTGCCCTTAAGTGCGGGCTTACTGTTCCATGACAGTTTCGTAGGTTATTTCACATTTTGGGTCTGTATCCATAGATCATTTTGAGGAGCACTGCTCAATGTTATACTGTGTTTTCCTCATGCAGGGTGTGAAGTTGGCTCCCAAAAGCAGTGCCTGAGATGGAGATAGATGTTCAGATGCCTGGGAGTTATTAGGGAAGGGCTGTCGGAAGAGGGGACTTACTGGGGAACAAAAAGAGAAGGAGCCAGGCAAGGGTGTGGTCTCAGGTACCACCTAAGATGAAAGATAACACAGGAAAAAGGAGAGAAATGGGCTGGAGGAGCAATTTGATTGAGAAGGTCTCTCTTAGGAGATTGCCTGTAAGCAGAGACCAGATGTTGTGAAAATCTGGGGAGAGAGCTTTCCAGGCAGAGGGAGCAGCAGGTGCAAAGGCCCTGAGGTGAGCACTAATTTGGCATGTTCAAAGACCAGCCAGGAGAGCATGGGACTGGAATAAAATGAACCAGAGAGGAGTGGGAGGAAATGAGATGGGTACAGATTGGGGGTGGGAGCCTGGTGTGGAAAGTGGGGTTCTGCCCCGATTCACGAGAGAACATACAATTCCTGGAGTTGCTGTCAACTTCTCTTTACATTTGTCTTGTCATCTATAAAATAAGGTAAATAATGGTCCCTCAAATCATGCGAGCCCTGACATTCTGCGATTCTAAAATGAAAAAGCCTTGTCTCCTCACCTGTCCGATGAAGATGCGTGTCTATTCTACCTGCTGAACAATTAATAAGCCCTGAGAACTCTTCCAGAATGAGAACCCCTAGCATGGAGGAACCATCTTAAGAGATGAGCGCCATTCAGGAAGAAAGGTAAGGAGCTTAGCATCCCAGAGACTGGCCTAAGGGTCCAAGGCAAGTCCAGGGCATTGTTTTCTTCTTGCCTTTAAATTTGATCTTGGACAGGAGGCTGAAAAAGGTTCATATTCAGTTGTCTGATTTGAAGATGACATGAGCAGAAAGATAAGAAAAGGCAGCACATGCGTGGTTGTTATGTGTACAGTGTGTGGCCTAGTGGAAAAAAAATGAAATCAGTTGTTACTGGTCTTCGATACCACAGGCGGAGTGAACCTGCTGGAGGAGCGAGGCAGCTGATCCCCTGGGATGTGCACTGGGGAGGATTTACGGGGAAAGAAACGCACCACAATTCATACAGCCTTCATCTCTTGGTGCGAGATTACAGCGAAAGGCCACTGTTGGGATATTTCAAGAGCATACGGTATTTTTGCAACATGGTCTTTTTTCATTGAAGCATAATACACATGCTATAAAGTTTACCTTTTAAAAGTGTAAAATTTAGTAACTTTTAGTATATTTACAAAGCTATGGGACTTTCATAATTCGTTAATTCTGAAACGTTTCTAACATCCCTTACCCATCAGCAGCCCTTTCTGACCCCCCACCCCAGCCCCTGGAAACCAGTCACCTACAGGGCCTATTCTGTTTCATACAAATGGAATCGTACAATTTCTGACCCCATGTCTGGCTGCCTAATGACTTAGCAAATTTTTTTCAAGATTTGTCAGTATTTTCGCAAGTGTTAGCTACTTCATTCCTTCTCCACTGAATAATAGCTGTGCCGTGCGGATATCACACGTCGTCTACATACGCTTATTAGTTGAGGGAATTTGTGCCGTCTCCCTCTTTTTGCTTTTGTGAACATTCACACACAAGCATTTGTGTGAACATTGTTTCTAATTCTTTTCTTGGGCTTATTGACCACTTCGGTAGCTTCTTTGGGAAAGAAAATATCTACTCAAATCCCTTGCTAATTTTTACGTTTGATTATTTGTCTTTGCGATATTGAGTTGTAAGAGTTCTTTAGATACAACTCCCTTATCAGATATATGATTCGCACAAATCCTCCTATCTGTAATTGTCTTTTCATTTTCTTGACAGTGCTCTTTACTGCATAAAAGTTTTTAATTTTGATGACGTTCACCTGTTTTTATCTATTTTTTTCTCCTGTTACCTGTGCCTTAGGTGCTATATTTAAGAAACCATTATTTGATCCAAGTCATGAAGACTTATACCTGTGTTTTCTCCTAACTTTTATTGGATTTAACTCTTACAATTGGGCTGTTCATTCATTTTGAGTTAGTTTTGACAAGTGGTGTGGAGTAAGGATCCAATGTCAATCTTTTGTATTTTGTCATCTAGTTGTCTCCTCTTCATTTATCAAAAAGCTATTCTAATTTCCCTATTGAATCATTTTGTACTTTTCTTCAAAATCGATTGGCCATAAATGCAGAAATTTGTTTCTTGATCCTCAATTCTATTCTATTGATCTCTGCATCTGCCCTTATACAAGTTTTAGAATATGAACACTTAATTTCTTCAGTAAGTTTTGAAGCAAAGAAGTGTAGGTCTTTTAACTTTGTTCTTCTTCTTTTTTAAGTTTTTTGTAGAGACAGTCTCATTCTGTCACCCTAGGGTTGAGGGTCCTGGAATCAGAGCTCACAGCAACCTCAAACTCTCAGGTTCAAGCTATCTTTCTGCCTCAGCCTCCTGAGTAGCTTCTGAGTGGGGCTACTGGTGCCCGCTACTACACCCAGTTAGTTTTCTTTTCTATTTTTAATAGAGACAGGATCTTGCTCTTGCTCAGGCTGGTCTTGAACTTCTGAATTCAGGTGATTCACCCTCGTTGGTAAACTGAGTGCCAGGATTTACAGGCATGAGCCACCGCGCCCAGCCTGTTCTTTTTTAAGATTATTTTGGCCAGTCTGAGTCCTTTACATTTCCATGTAAATTTTGGTTTTAGCTTATCAATTTTTGCAAAAAAAAAAAAAAATAGGAAGCTGAGTTTTATAGTAATTGTGTTGAGTATGTAAATTAACCTGGGGCATATGGCTATTTTAACTATATCAAGTTTTCCAATCTGTCAATATTGCATGTGTTTTCTTTAACAATGTTTTACAGTTTTTAGTGCACAAGTCTTGCACTTCTTTGTTGAATTTATTTCCATGTGTTTAATTGGTTTTGATGCTATTTTAAATGTTTTTTTATAAATTTCATTTCCAGACTGTTCATTGCAGTGATTACAAACACAATTGATTTTTGTATTGATCTTGTATCCCATATCCTTGCTGAGCTTTTTTATTAGCTCCAATAATATTTTTGTGATTTCCTTAGGATTTTGTAATTTATGAGATTATGCCATCTTCAAATAGAGATAGTTTTATTTCTTTCCTTCCACTCTGGTTTCTACTTGTTTGTTTGCCTAATTTCTCTTGCTAAAATCTCCAGTAAATTATTAAACAGAAGTGGTGAAGTCAAGCATCCTTAATTTGTCTCTGATATTCAGGGAAAGGCTTTTAGTCTTTTACTATTAAGCATGATGTTAATTGTTCCTTGTAGATGCACTATTCTATTTATAGATATTCTATTCTTAGTTTGTTAAGTGTTTTTATAATAAAAGGGTGTTGAAATTTTTTAAAGGCACTTTCTCTCTTTTTTTTGAGACAGAGCCTCAAACTGTCACCCTGGGTAGAGTGCTGTGGCATCACAGCTCACAGCAACCTCCAATTCCTGGGCTCAAGCGAGTCTCCTGCCTCTGCCTCTCAAGTAGCTGGGACTACAGGTGCCCGCCACAATGCCTGGCCATTTTTTGGTTGCAGCCGTCATTGTTGTTTGATGGGCCCAGGCTGAATTCGAACCCGCCAGCTCAGGTGTACGTGGCTGGCGCTTTAGCCTGCTGAGCCACAGGTGCCGAGCCAAAGGCACTTTCTCTTAAGGTATCCTTGGTAATGAATCATTACAATTGCTCTTGATGCATGATTCTTTTTATACGTTACTGAATTTGTGTTACTAGTGTACTGTTAAGTATTTTTGTGTGTATGTTCATAAGACATATTCATCTGTCGTTTTCCTTTGGTATCTTTATCTGACTTTGAAAATAGAGTAATGATAATAGCATAGAGTAAGTGGGGAAGGGTTTTTTCATCTCCTATTTTTTGGAGACTTGGTGCTACTTCTTTAAAGATTTGGTAGAGCTCCCCAGTGAGGGAATCTGGTACTAGACTTTACTTTGTGGGAAAGTTTTTGATTATTATTTCATTTTCTTTACTTTTTGTAGGTCTATTCAGATTTTTATTTCTCCTTGAGATACTTTCAGCAGTTTATGTCTTTCTAGGAATGTGTGCACTTTATCTAGGTTATCTAAATTGTTGGCATACTATTATTCATAGCTTTTGTTCATAATCCTTTTTATTTCTGTGTGGCAGTAATACCTTATCTGCTTTTTATTTTAGTAATTTTAGTCCTCTCTTTTAGGTCAGTTTAGCTAAAACTTGTCAACTTTAATAGACCTTCTAAAAGAACCAGCTTTGGTTTCACTGATTTTCTCTATTGATTTTCCCTTCTCTATTTCATTTATTTCTGTTCTGGAATTGCATTCCTTCTTCTGCGTTCAATTTAGTTTGTTCTATTTTAAGTTATTAATTTGCAATATTGTTTTTAATGTAGGTGTTTACAATGATAATTTTCTCTTGAAGAACTGCTTTAGCACCATTCTGTGAATTTTAGTATGTCGTTTTCAAAAACATTCTATGCATCTCAAACGAAACAGACTTTAAGACAAAAACTGTTAATAGGGATATAGAGGGACACTTTATGAAGACACTTTTTGTAATTATCTTTGTGATTATTTCTTCTTCAACCCATTTGTTATTTCAAAGAGTGTTTAATTTTTACATATTTGTGAATTTACCACATTTTATTTTGTTATCAGTTTCTAATTTCATTCTATGGTGGTAAGAGTACGTATGTATTTGGCATGACTTAAACCATTTTAAATTTATTGAGACTTAGTTTATGATTTGATATATGATCTATCTTGGAGAATGTTCTATGTGCAGTTAAGAACATGTAATCAATTCTATCGAGTGTTATATGTACATCCATTAAATCTAGATGTTCTATAGTGTTGTTCAAATATTCTATTTCCTTAATAATCTTTTTTTAGCTGTTATGTTTATTACCAAACCCAGATATTAAAGCCTTCAACTTGTATTTTTAAATTGTCCATTTTTCTTCCAGTTCTTCCAATTTGGAGTTCTGTGTTGGTTGGGTCTAGGCTTATAATGGCAGATCTTGAGTGACTGGCTCTTTTTTCTTCATAAAGTGTCCCTCTATATCCCTATTAACAGTTTTTGTCTTAAAGTCTGTTTCGTTTGGTGTTAGTATAGACACTCTAACTCTCTGGTAGGTATATCTTTTTCCACCCTTTTACTTCTTTGAATCTACATTTTCCTTCTACAGTTTTTAATCTATTTTCAGTATCCGCCTTTCGACATCCAGGGCTGCTGACCGCAGCTGGGTTCCTGCCTTGGCCTTGCCAATTCTCTCTGCACGCCTCACGTCTGTTTTGTTTCTCTATTCCTCCACAACTGCCATCTTCTGTGTTAGATAAATATTTTTAGTATACCATTTTTATTCCCTGCCTTTTCTTTTACTATATTATTTTGGGTTGTGTTCTTAGTGGTTGCCATTTGCTTTACTTTTTTATGTTCCTCCAAGTGGAAAATCTCAATTGCCTCATCTTCACATTTGCCAATTCTTTCTTCTGCCGGCTTATATTTGTTATTCAGCCCCTCTAGTGAATTTTTTTTGTTTTGTTGATATTGTCTTTTAATTATTATTTTATTATTTGAGACAGGGTCTTGCTCTGTCACCTGGGGCTCAAGTGCAGTCACATTATCACAGGGCCCAGCAGCCTCAAACTCTTGGGCTCAAGTGATCCTCCTGCCTCAGTCTCCCGAGTAGCTGGGACTACAGGTATAGTCCACCACGTGCCCAGCTAGTTGTTCTGGTTTTGTTTTATTTTATTTTATAGAAACACAGTCTTGCTTCATTGCTCCAGTTGTTCTGGACCTCCTGGCCCCAGCATCTTCTCACCTCCCAAAGTGCCGGGTTTACAGGCATGAGCAGCCTGTTGGGCTCTAGTGAAGTTTTCATTTCAGTTATTTTACTTTTCTACTCTAGAGTTCTTACCTTGCTCTTTTTTTTTAATCTCTATCTCTTAATTGATACTTTCTATTATGGAGACAGCATTTTCTATGACATTGAGTTCTTTGCTCAAGGTTTTCTTTAACCCCCTGAACATTTTTATAACGACCAATTTAGAGTCATTATCGACAGGAATAACGTTCTAACGTTAACTCCCCGCTCGGCGCCGCGCTCTGTGCGCACCAAGGTCTGCACCTGTGCCTCAGCCGCCTCCTCTGCCTGCGCGCAGCCTCAGTGAGGCCGGACGCGGGAGAGCAGGGATGGAAGGATGCTCGGGGTACGTGCTCAGCCCGGGGCACGCAGGTGCTTTCTAGATTCCCAGGTGCGTGTGGGAGCTTGTCAAAGCCCCTGTGGGCCCCTTGTGACCCAGCTTTTCCTCGAAAGCTTTTTTGTCACTTTGTACTTAGACCCAACTTGTCTAGTTGCCTCTTGTAGTTGCAAATATTAAGAATATTTGATTGTTTTTGACAAATGTTACCCCGGAAAAGGCCGTATGAACTGGTGGATATCCGGAGAGGTCAAATAACAAGAAACCAGGGAGTATGCTTTTTCAGGGAACTCCCAGACAGGTCTAATAATAACCGTTTTCTCCAAATGGAGCTTTGTAAAGTTCCACTCTGCTTCCTCCAGGGCGGCTGCTGGTGTGCCCCAGCCTGTGGGACTGTTGGTTTTCAAGGCTGCTGCAGAGCTGGGAAGCAAGAGGCAGGGATAGGGCAAGTTCAAATGCCTCACAGCTTGTCTTAGGTACTGAGATGCAGATAGTTTTCTTGAATAAATGTTCCTCAAATTGCTGTAAGCACTTGATTAATTTCCAGAGTCTTGAAAATATTGATTCTCACTTTTTGTCAATGTTCTTCTTGCTTTTATGGAGGAGATAATTTTCTATGATTCTTTACCATTCCTGTTGATAACAATCTAGATTATATTTTTTAAGAATCATGTTGCCAGATAAAATTACTTTTTATCCAAACATTTTTCATTCGTAGAGAGACTAATTGTAGAGATGGTAACTACATGTCATTCTGAGGAACCGCGGATGCATATTTTGTTAATTTAGCACTTAAGGTGGGGGCATGGTGGTTTATCTGAATGAACACTTGTTTACTTACACAGTAAAAATGCAAACAGGGATGCTCACATTCTAATATCCTTCCTGGGACAGTTTGGGGAAAAATTCTGATGGGTAATTTGCTTTCTGTTGGCTCTTTCAACAGCTTTTAATAAATTTTAAAACAGTAGATGCTAAGAGTAACTTTCAAATAATAAAAAATCTGTTAATAAAGAGTAAATTGTGTGTTTCCTGCCTAATCGTCACTGTCTCATTTTCAGAGGACCCCTATAACCAATTCCACAGTCTTTAGGACATTTTCTTTTCCTTTTACCAAGGTACTACCCAATTTGTTTCACACACCCACACCACACACATTACCACTGCCTTTTGCACTGCACCCAAATTTGGGGTTATGCAATCGAGCTATGCATTCACACTTTCCTCAGAGCACTCCAGCCTCCCTACCTCAGTCAGACTGAAAGCCTTTTGAAAGGCTTAGAAGGCCCCGTAAGTGCTGTGCTTCCACCCCATCAGGTCTCATCTGTGTCACCCTAGGCCACTCACCTCTCAGTGTGGCAGACTCTGCACCGGTTCTCAGACACACCAGGGGCATTCCCGCCGTAAGGCCTGGGCCTCGCTCTTCCCTCTGTCAGGAATAGCCTTGGCCTTGGTGCCACGTGGCTCCTCTCTCTTCTTCTTTGGTCTTTGCTCAAGTGGCCCTGGCCACTGAGGCCCTCCCTGCCCAACCCTTCTGTTACTAGGTAACCACCCTGCTCTGACTCTTGGTGTCCCTGGCTCCTCTACCTAGTCTGTTCCCCGACAGGGCATTTCTTGCCACCTGGGAAACTCTGTGGTTTACCTCTTACTGGTTCCTCCAGCTGGAGCACCAGCCCCGGCTCAGGTCTCTTCTATATCGTTAGTGGATAGAACAGCTCACGCTCCACAACAGGCGATGTGAGGAATAGTCGGTCAGTGAGTGAACAGGGGTCTTAAATGTTCACACTGACCCCCAGGGATTTTCAACTATGAATCACTGCAGTATGAGTTGGCTGACATTTAGATCAACAGAAAAGACCACCTGTGGTGAGGCTGATCATGACTTGTGCTAACCTAGAAACAAAACCGAGGATGTTTGGTTTTATGTGTGGGTCTTGAGCTCAAGCTTCAATCCTTCTGCTCTCTGGGCTACGGAGAATTCTTTTATCTTTCTCAGAATCACAGGTTTGAGTTGCAATGCCGTACAAATTGCGAAGTTGGTATTTATCTTGTAGCATTCCCTTCCTGGCCTTGCTTAAGTACGAGAAGTACCATCCCTCTGGCCTTTGATGTCGACTGCCTGGAGAGCCACCTGCCAGGGTCTGTCCTTGGCTGGCTTGTCCCTACTCTCCTGGTCCTGGGCTATGTGCACCTTCTCCAGCTGTCCTATCTAACTTGTGTCTCTCTTTCTCACTATCTTATTAGCATTCATCTGCAATGTACAGTTTATAATTACTTTATTTACTTGTTTCCATATATACACACACACACACACATATAGTAAATACAGATACATTTGTATCTATATATGGTTTTGTTTTGTGGCAGAGTCTCAGTTTGTCACCCTGGGTAGAGAGCTGTGGCATCATAGCTCACAGCAAATTCAGACTACTGACCTCAAGTGATCCGCTCATCCCAGGCTCCTGAGTACCTGGGACTATAGGTCCCCACCACAGACCACAACGTCTGGCTAGTTTTTGTGTTTGTTTTTTGTAGAGACAAGGTCTTACTCCTGCACAGACTATCTCAAACTCCTGAGCTCAAGCGGTTCCCTCACCGCTTGATTCTTCACCGGGAGGCTGAGGTTACCCGACCTCCGCTTCCCAGAGTACTGGGATTATAGGCATGAGCCACCACTCTTGACCTCCAAATTTGAGTCTGTTTTCACAGAGCAAAACTTTGACTCTATGAGATGAGAGACCTTGTTTCAGTGGCTGGCCCATCTCATTAGCTCCATAAATATTTATTGAATCATTAAAAACATCCATACTTTCAGAAATGATTCCTGGTGATACCCTAGAATCTCAGAATGCTTTGTTTTCCTACAAGTGACTATTAATTTTGATATCTATGCCTAGAATATGGTGGAATTGTGGGGTCTCTGCTAAAATTCTACATTTATGTTTTAAGTACTCTTTTCTTTGTATTTTTCCTGTTGTAGATATTACATATTCTTGTCAAAACAAAATAACACTGCAGAAATTTCTAAAGCGTGAAACACACGTTTATTAGCAATCCTCCCAGATTAAAATGAAATGATCTTTCATAAACTATTTATGCCTTGCTCCTTTTTCAAAAGTTTAAATATTTCACATTTTGTGATGGACTTCATTCTTTTCAATGACACTGTAGTGTGTGAAATATAATTTGTTTAAACGATTTTATACCATTTAGTTTGCTGCTAGTGAGTTTTGGAGTCACTATAAAAATGTTCAATGAATATACTGACACATGCATCTATATAATTTTCTGTAGGACAAATTCAGAAAAATGGTATGTCTGCTTAAGTGTACATGAATATGTGTGATGAATTTATATTGTGAATAATTTAAAGAAAGAAAAAATTAAGGCTGGAGAGTGAAGAAAACTCTTACCAACTTTCTGTTTGAGAAAGTTGTTTTTAATAATAGACTCTTGAATTTTAAGTGTCTGGAGGGTCTGTACTCACATCCTTTTTTCATTTCTTACATGGGATTTGTTTATTCTTTTCTTAATTTTTGGCCACTATTCCTAGGGATTTGTCAATATTATTAATCTACTTAAAGAACCAACCTTTGTATTTGCTCATTTTCTCAAGTTGTACTTTTAAAAATTTCCAACTCTTCAGCATCTTCCTTCACACAGGTATCCTGTTTTTGGCAGAGTATGGGAAGCAGAAAAGAAAGAAAATGTTCAAATGGAGAATCAGGAGTTAAAGGCTGTACCTCAGGCAAAGTGACCCATGCATGTCCTATTTCCCTGGAGTGGAGGCAACAGAGGGCCACCACGTCCTGAATGTGTAACATATGCTGTGAAGACACCATCTGTTTAACCATGAATCTGGTTAAATTATGAGACTTTCACCATTTCTTTAGTTCTTCTGTTTTCTGCTGCTAGAGATTTTTGAGATCAATGTTCCCAGACTTTTTTATTTCCTTTTTTTTGAGACAAAGTCTTACTATGTTGTCCTCAGTAGAGTGCCATGGCATCACAGCTCACAGCAACCTCAAACTCTTGGGTGTAAGTGATTCTCTTGCCTCAGCCTCCCAAGTAGTTGGGACTATAGGAGCCTGCCACAATGCCCAGCTATTTTTTGTTGAGTTTGTCATCATTGTTGTTTAGCTGGCCCAGGCCAGCCTTGGTGTATGTGGCCAGTGCTGTAACTACCGTGCTACTGGCGCTGAGCCTGTTGACAGACTTTTTATGATTGCCTTTTTGCAAAGAAGAATATGTGGCAAGAGGGAGAGGAATTCGAATTGGGGCCTCACTTGCGTCCCTGTCCTTGGCAGGTTGACTGGTGAGGTGGTTGAGAGCACAGACGTTGGAGTCCTTGCTCCAGGCTTCACCGGCTGCGTATAGACTGGGGCCCTGGAGAGCTGGGCACACTCAGATGAGAAGAAAGGACCTGGACAATTTCGCTGGGTCAAAATCCTGCAGTTTTAATCCAGACCGTTTTGGTGTCTCAGTGTTTAGTTTAGACTGTTCAGTAAGGAAAGAGCTGGTCACTCTCCTTCAAGCCATCACCTACCCAGGTGGCTCCAGAAGCAGTTCCCATCTTGTGCAAGCTGGGAGAGCCTGGCGAGTGGGTGCTGGGGTCGGCAGGGGGCCTGCCAGCATGTCCTGCACGGACGGCACTATGAGGACAGGGCTGGGCACCCTCAGCTCTGCTACACTCGGCATTTCTCAAGTTTCCTTCTCTCCCCTGTAGATTTGCCCCCTTTGGGAAGAGTTATTAACATCCCATGAATCCAGTGTTTCCTAGAAGGTTTGTGGGGAAAGCAGAGTTCCAGGTTATATGTAACACCTTCTTCCTCCTTCTACTCCCTGGATCTACATCACAGCCAGGAAATGAGGGACCCATGAGATTTGTTTTGGTGAAAGAATGTCTGACACAAAAGAACAACCGTACCGATTCTGTCAGGCATCTCCCGCCGCTCAGACCCCAGTGCAAATGCGTCCCTCAGAGAACGGCCGCCACCCTGCCTGCTCCAGTTACGATGGTCTTGCGACAAGTCAGCCCCAAACTCAGTGCCTAAAACAAGGACACCTGTTAAGTCCACAGATCCAGTGGGTCGGGTTGGGTCAGACGGGACACAGAGGAGACGGCTTGTCTCTGCTCCATGGGGACAGGGGCCGCAGAAGCAAGACTGTAGGTTGGGCTGGAATCACCTGGAGGGCACTGTCTTGCAAGTCTGGTGCCTGGACGGGGGAGGTTCACACAGTGGGCAGCTGGACCCTGGGCGGGTCTGTGTCCTGGTGGCCTCTCCAGCATGGTGGCCTCAGGTAGGCAGGCGTCTTACCCAGAAGCTAAAGGCTCCATAGAGAGAGCCAGCCACAGGGAAGCATCACCTTTATGACCCAACCTCAGAAGCCGTCCATCATGACTTCTGCAATCTATTGGACAAGACAGGTATGCAAATGTGCCAGGTGTAGAGGGAGGGGACACCGTCCCATCTCTCACCAAGAAGTGGCAGTGTTGTGTCAGAAGGGCAGCACCTGGAGTGAGGGAACGGAGTGCCGCTGTCTCTAGAAAAGGTGACCCTCCACCCTGCCCAGGAGCCTCAATGTGGGGCGAGGGATCAGGTGCACTTCTCAGGAGTTTCTGGAAACTTCTCTCACCTCTGGCTGCCCATGCCACATTGGGCTCTGCAGCACAGCCAGACTATGCTGTGGGTTAGGGTTAGGGTTAGAATTAGGCAGTGGGTACTGCCAGCATGTCCTGCACAGACGGTGCTATGATGACGAGGGTCCCCTGAGGCCAAGATGGGCCTTCTTCATTTTCGTTTGCCAGTACCCCAGTGGTGGTGTGTGTTGGGGTGCAGTGCTAGGTCTGAACCACTGATGTTCTGCCTCTCATGGGGGTTAGCATCACTTGTTGGGAGAAAAGGGAAGAAAGCAATGAGGATGCCAGGTTTTGTGGAGCTGAGTGAGAGAACCATCAGCTGTCCCCTATTCCTGCTGCGGGCCAGGGCTCCACAGCCCCACCTGCCATGTGCCTCTCGCTTCCACAAGACACTAAAATGTCCCCACTGTATGAGTGGGGGACACGTCCCTGGTATGAATGGATCCCCAAAGCACACAGGCCCCAAGAAGGACACGCACCTGGCAGAAGGGTCCAGGCATGCACCTCAAGCCCATCTGTTCTTAGGAGGAAGAAGTGGGACTTTGATTCCAAAGTCCTGCCCTGTGACTTTCTCCACGTGGACAGCACCAAGCTGGGGGAGGGCAGCTTTCACTGTTCCTGTGGCTCAGGCTGGGTTTGAACCTCCTGTCCTGAGGCACCAACTGTCCCTTTCTCCACACGCTGCATTCTGGGGAGTCTCAGCCATCAGTACAATGCGCAGGAACCTCTCTTCATTGGAATACATTTTGCTCAGACAAAAAATTCATTTTCCTGGAGCTTAAGTTACTCACCCTGCCAGGACTGAACCAGCTGGTGCCATCCCCGGAGGAGGGTTACATTCCTTCTTCTGCCATTTATCTTCTTCAGCTTCCTGAAGAGGAAGCCCAGGGGTGCTTTCAGGGGGCCCCACCTCCAGCTCCAGGAGAGCAAGGTCCACAGCTGTCCCCAGAGCCTGCCCTCCGGGGAAGCTGTGACCACAGCCCTCTCTCCACCCCTCGTGGAAACAGCCTGGCTGCAAAGATTTTACTGCCTGAGGGACACGGGGAAAAGGCCACCTCTTTCCTGCGTATGAATCACTGGCCTGTAAACAGCTGTTGGGCGCCTGCGTGTCCCTCACGATTCCTTTGCCACCTTGAAGGCCTTGGCTTTTCCTGCAGCAAATTGGTACTTTTTTAGGACTGAAGGGGTTTTACAAGTTTTAAGAAGTTTATAGTTTCAGATTAAGTAAGATTGAGCACTGAGAATTCAACTGAATGTTTTCAAGAGAATCTGCACACATGGCTCATAAATTCTGGAACACGGGAGCTATATACTCCCGCAGAACTGGCCTACCAGAACCTCTCTACGAAACCTTCCTCCTTGGCAAGCCATGGAAAATACTCGCTGCTCACAGCCTGGGGGACGGCAAACACTCTTGCTCATGCCTTGTGTCGGGGTGCACCCGGTGTGGTGCCGCTGTGCCAGCACCGGGGTCTCCAGCTTGTGGGCCGTGACGGCGTATTCGCCTGAAGGGGAACCCGGGAGCCACCGAACAGAAGCCGACGAGCACGGCGACGTTAAAGCCCAGACAGACACCTTGTTCACGGACGGGATGCTGCTCACGAGGACAAGTAGGGCCGCCTACGGAGGGGCCGTCTCCAGACAAGCTCTGTCCCAGCTCCTTTCAGGTTGGAAAGGGCCGAGGACAAAAGGGTCTCTGTGCCTGTGGTGAGGGAGACGCCCACCACGGGACAGGGGCAACCTGCACGTCCTCCTCACGGCCAGAGACGGGGGCACATCATGCAGCATGCACATGTTCACACCCAGACGTGCACACACCCACACGAATGCACAGCACACGTGTACATGCTCACACCCAGACGTGCACACACCCACACGTATGCACAGCACACGTGTACATGCTCACACACAGACGTGCACACATCCACACATATGCACAGATGACACACGTCCACACGTGTACACGCTCACAGACGTGCACACACACACATATGCATGGCACATGTGTACATGCTCACACACAGACGTACATACACCCACACATATGCACAGATGACACACATCCACACGTGTACATGCTCACACACAGACGTGTACACACCCATACATACGCACAGCACATGTGTACATGCTCACACCCGGACGTGCACACACCCACACATATGCACAGATGACCTACACATCCACACCTGTACATGCACACACCTAGACATGCACACTTTCACATATGTGTACAGATGACACACACATTTGCCCATACGGTGTGCACACATCCACATATATGCACAAGACACAGATAATGCACATGTTCACACACATTCACACATACACGCATACACTCAAAGATAAGCCCATGTATTCTCATGATACATGCATATGCTCACACACATAGTATACATAACATAAACATCCACAGACTCACTGTGCATCCATCCACACACGATGTGTACACACATTCATACAAACACACGCACATGTTCAAATACAGATATAGACATGTACCTACAACCAACCCAGACACATGCACACCATATAGCTACATACACTCCCCACCCCCAGAACATGCACACACAGATGGACACACAAATGTGTTCCAACATAGAGATACACACACATTCACACATCCACATACAGCCACACACAGAGTTGCACACAAATTCATACGCATTCACACACAATTGAACCCAAATCTAAAAACAGTGTAAACACATGTTCACACACACGGAGATGCACAAGCATGTACACACACTCACACACATGTACTCACATGCACTCCCAGTCGCTGTGCTGATACACATGTGCTCATGTCACAGACGTACTCACACCCTCATATAAACTCTCACACATCCATGCACATGCCACACACGTTCCTAGGTACCTTTCTGCACATACACTCACTCACATACTCGCACACATATGTTCTTGCCAACACACTCACACTCACTGTACAGATCACACTCAAACACATGAGTGCCAGCTGTTCTTCTGCACATTTTATAGTGTGTAGGGTCATTTTGAGAAACATGGCTATCTCCATCCCTGGGGACAGCTCCCCCTGGATGTTCAGCTGCTGCTGGCCAGCTTTTGGGTGCCCACTCACCCAAGGAGCTTGAGTGGAGAGTTTTGCCACTTTCTCCTTTCTGTGTCCTCAGGGAGGAAGACTGTGTCTTCTGTGGTGGTTTTGAGGTCAACTGGATGGCTGAGGGTGGATTCTCCTTGGTCAGTTGAATCTTCATGGCCAGGTTCATTGACTCTCAGAAGTTAATGAGCAATTTTCATTTTCCTGTTTGATTACCGGTATTTTGTTAGCTCAAGTTTATCTTATGCAAAATGGCCCCCTCTCTGCACCCGTTCATCCTTTCCAGGTGTTTCCATGGGATGCTGCAATGATATAGCATAGAATCATTTTTCCAGTGAGTCACCAGCTCTCCTGTATCCTTCACTTGTCTTGAAATGTGGCACCAGTTTGAGTCCAGAAAGCTCTTGTCCAGCTGGGTTTAGATATAGTTGGGGAGCTACATGGATACTTTCCCTGTATTATCTGGACAAATGAAGTATGTTTGGACATTTAAACATTTAAGTTAGAATATTTTTTATTAAAATAAAAAAGGAGGAATACTTTTATAACCAATCAAATGGTTTTAATGGTCTCATAGTTCCTTTCAGTTCTCATTGTTATGAACACAAGCAAGGCATTTGGGCTTTAGAAACCATGTGCTTGTTAAAGTTCTTCTCCAAGACCTGGCGAGGTGGCTCACACCTGTCATCCCAGCACTCTGGGAGGCCACGGCAGGTGGATTGCCTGAGGTCAGGAGCTTGAGAACAGCCTGAGCAAGAGTGAGACCCCGTCTCTCAAAATAGCTGGGCATTGTGGCAGACACATATAGTCCCCGCTACTTTGGAGGCTGAGGCAAGAGATCACTTGAACCCAAGAGTTTGAGTTTGCTGTGAACTATGACACCATGGCATTCATCCCAGAGTGACAGGGTGAGACTCTGTCTGAAAAAAAAAAAAAATCTCCTCCAAATTCCTGGGTTCTACTCCTCATGTCTAGGCTAATCAGACAGCTCTGTGTAAATGCTAATGTCTTAGGAGCAGCTGGTGACGCCCCAGGGAAAACAGAAAGGGGAGGGGCTGTGTGAGAATCAAAGTCTTTCTTGTGTGGTAAAATATACGTAGAATTCAGCATCCAGTCATTTAAAGTATACAGTTCTGTGATATTAAGTACATTCCCATTGTTGTTTTAGTAGCACCACCATTGGTTTCTAGAACCTTTTCCTCTTGCCAAGCTGAAACTCTGTACTCATGAGTCAGTGCCCTTCCCCCACTGTCCCTCCCCCAGCCCTGGAGACGCATTTTGCTCTTTCTCTGTGACTCTGAGCACTCCAGGTGCCTGATATTTGTCCTTTCGTGCTTGGCTCAGGTCACTTAGCGTGGTGGCCTCAAGTTTCACGGGTGTTGCACGTGCAGGCATTTCCTTCTTTGTAAGGCTGTATAATATCCCATTTGCACACATGCACCATGTTTTGCTTATCTGTTGGATGGACACTTGTATTGCTTCATCTTCTGGCTGTTTGAGTCGTGATGAACAGCAAAGGATTTCTTGTTAACTGGCTCCTCACTTCACTCTCAGAGTTTGTTTTCCTACATGTAAAGTGACATCATCAAGGCATCCCAATTAGTAAGAGGGAAGCTTATGCCTCAATGTTGATGCCAACTTGTCAGAGCAGCCCTCAGAAGGACCCAGAGGGCAGGTGGGAGCTGTTTCAGGAGGGCCCCTCGGCTCTCAGCCCATGCACAGCCTGGACGGCCATTGACGATCAGTCTCTTTCTGTCTTTCTGAGATAGAGGCAGATCCCACGAGCTCACCCTCAGCTGGCCAGTAGGCACCTGTTGGTGTGAGTTTGGGTGAACGTGGAATTTCTCCAAATGGAAATTATCCAGGAAGTGTCTCCTACCCCAACCGCCAGTGGGTCCACCCACAGACACAGACACCGTTTCTGAGGAACCACACCCTCCCTGACACTGCGCGGATGCCGCCTGCAAGACAGCAGCACTGAAGCCCCGACAATGTCCTGCCACTGCAAAGCTTAAGAGACGTTGAGTGTGTTTCTGTGGGATGCTTCGGAGTGAGTGATGTGCTTATTATGTCACCATTGGTCATAAATAAAGATATTTTCTTTTTTGCCATGTTGATGATTCCAACATTATATATGGATATTATATTAATATTTGGAGGAAGGAATATGTTATGTCTTAACACATTAAATTAGGGAAGAAAGGCATTTAAAAAAGATAAAAATGCACACAAAAGTTCATGCCTTTTTTTTTTTTTTTTTGAGACAGATTCTCACTTTGTAGCCCTGTGGTATCTCACAGCTCACAGCTACCTCAGACTCTAGGGCTCAAGTGAGTCTCCTGCTTCAGCCCCCTAAGTAGCTAGGACTACAGGCGCCCATCACAACACCAGGCTATTTTTCTGTTGCAGTTTGGCCGGGGCCGGGCCTGAACCCACCACCCTCGATACATGAGGCCGGTACCCCAGTCAATGAGTCACAGGCGCCACTCAAAAGTTAGTGCCTATTTCACCTCACTCTCCCAAAGGGGAAGATAAAGGACATAAGTTAGTCTCTGGGGAAGTGCAGAGAGCGAGGCTGGCACACTGCCCTCTGCTTCTTCTGTCTAGGATATTCCCTTCCTTTATGACTTGGAGATGAGAGAGAGAGAGAGAACTCTCCACTCTCCTAGGAAATGGGAGGCAGTTTCCCTGTGTCAGGCCTCTGCACCTCTCACCATGGGGGCTGCCTCAGTGGGAACTTCTGAGGAGCCCTGGACAGCTGGCCTCATTCTAAGCAATTCGAGGTACCTGAAGATTGAGGAGGAGGATGGAATGTGGGTTTTTAAGCAGCCCCTTACTGTCCCCCTAAGGTGCAGCCCATACTGACATCACCACCCAGGCGAGGGGAAACCAGGCCTTTCTCTGGGGCAGGCTCCCATGCGTTCATGGGGCTGAGGCTGGGGGTCTGTGTTGAGCCTTGTCAGCTCGGCTGTCCTCCCAGGTCACAAAGGAATCAGGACTTACACCAAATAGGCTCTGGTCTCCAGTTGACAGGCTCTCACCAAAGAAAACAAACCCATTTCCTATGGAAGCAAAAGCCTACATACTGGTGAACCACGTGTTATTTAAATGCTCCCATTATCAGTTTTTGTTTTTATCATCTTGATCAGCATTTTTCCTCTTATTTTTAGTTGACATGTAGTAATTGAACATATTTAGGAGATATTTCAATACACGTATACAATGTGTAATGGTCAGTTCAGGGTAATTAGCACGTTCATTAGCCCAAACATTTTTCATTTCTTTGTCTCGTGAAAATTCAAAATCCTCTCTCCTAGCTCTTTAAGAATATGTGTAAGTTGCATCAGCCATCCATGTTCAGTGCCGTGTGCAGAGCCAGACACACTCCTCCTGTGCAGCTCCTCCCCCAGCTCTGCCCCGCCCCGCCCCCGCCCCACCCAGCTCTGCCCCAGACCCGCCCCCAGCTCCTCCCCCAGTTCCCCAAGCCCCGCCCCAGCTCCACCCTCAGCTCGGCCCCCATCTTGCCTAGCCTCTCCGGACCACAGTTCTCTGTACTTCTATGAGCTCATTTCCACCACCACCACCACCCCACCCTCCCCACCCCCGCATATGAGTGAGAACATGCAATATTTGTTTTTCTGTACCTGACTTATTTTGCTTGACATAATGTCCTCCAGGCTCATCCATGTTGCCAGGAATGATGGAATTTCATCACACGCCATGTTTTCTTTACCCATTCATCTATTGATGGGCATTGAGGTTGATTCCATATCTCAGTTATTGTCGACAGTGTTTGCTGCCTTATTATTTTTTTTTTAAAGAAGTGAATAACAGATCGTAACACTCTCAGTTGACACAAATAAATGCCTTAGCCCCAGCTCCCAGGGTGCACTGTCTCAGCTCCCCTTTCTCTGTCCCAGCGCCATCAGCACTGCGGTTCTCCCGGCTCTCTGCAGAGTGCGTGGTAGGGTTTCACCGCCCACAGGCAGCATCCAGCTTGGAGAGCTCCGTTCTCCAGCACTGACATGTCCCCCTCAGCGCTTCCCACAGGAGAAGTGTGGACTGCACATAGCTTGGGGCCTGCTCCAGAGTTTTCACTCAGCCATCATGAGAAATAAGGACTGTGAGCTCTAATCTGTTTTTTTCATCTCCATCTGAAGGGTCCCATTTCATACCTGGACCCTAGCAGCTGGAGACCATCTCAAAACAAACGAAAGTTAACTCAGGAACGGTGAGATGGTGTCTTGGGGACACCCGGAGTATTCTTGATTGCTTGTCTAAGCACTCTGGCTGGAAATTGCAACAAAGACTAGACACATAAGATGGAAGAACCTGCAGGAAAGCGGACAGAGTGGCATCTTCCAGGACTTTTCAGCTGGCTTACAAAAACAAGCATTCAAGGACTAACTGGAGTAAGTACAGTAACAACAATAATAGACAACTATGTTTCACTAACGCCTCCCATTGCCAGGGACTGGGCTTTATTATCCGGATTTACAGGCGGTATTTGGATGAATGTAGCAAGACAAGCAATACTGTCTCCACCCTGTGGCTGAGGAAACCAAAGCCCAGAAAGACCTATTCCCTTGCTCAAGGTAACACAGCAGAAACTGGCCTCAGCACATGCACATTCCTGATGTGGGACTCGGCTGCCCTCTCTCTCTTCCTGGGTCAGTCACTGGACCTGTCCATCCAGGGACAGGGGTGATGGCAAATGTGGAGTCTACAGTAACCTGGGCCTGGGGTCATTTGTTTGCTGGCCACACTGAGAGAAGGTGGTAAAATGGAACTACAGGGTTGTGGATGTGAGATAGAAAACATAAAGGAGCCCAAAGATGTACAGGTTAAAAAAAAACATTGTTTTTAAAATGATGTCACATCTAATTAGCAGGACGGAATTTTTTTACCTGGATCTAAACTCCATCCCCCAATATGTACCCCAAACTTATCTGATTTTCTTTGCCTTCTCTCCCCACCCTCCACCCTCTTCTGAAATTTCTGGGACCTTCTACCTGGGAGCTCACAGTATGTTACCCTATTCTCCAAATGCTTCGACTTTGCATTAAATAACTTACTCAAATTCAATTTACTACCAGGCTCAATACTTTTTGGAACAGTACAAAGTGCTAGGTACACAGTGGATTCTGTGAGAACATTCTGGTCTCTGCCACTGCTCCGTATTAACAGTCACTACATCCATGCTGGAACCCAGAGAATTGCAAGGACTCTGGCATCAGCCACATGCGGAGCTGCGGGCCCTTCCCTAGCTCCTGAGGTACACATGGCAGACTGAGCCCCGTTTACTGGTTACATTTTATACCCAGGGACAATTTGTTGGTGCATATAAGTGCCAGGATACATCAAAGTAGTGATTTCTCGGCCTGTGGAGCAGAAGATCCCTGGGCAGAAGTAGAATTTCTCCCAGGAGCCTGGAAATCAGCGTACCAGGCCTGGCCTGCCGGCTGAGCAGACACTGAGCTTCCTGCCCACAGTAAACTGCATGGGATTTAGAGCCTATCAATGGTAAAGCCCAGCATTATCTATGTGCTACCAGAACACAAGTGCTGGCATTAAATTATTGGCAATGGCTGAGATATCATCGGTTTCCAGTGATACGCCAATATTGTGAAGAGTGAAACCAGAGGAACTTCTTAAAATTGGTAAAATGTATTATGTATTACTATGTGTTGTGTTCAAAGTAAAAGTAGGTGTTCTGTGAAAGTAAAATTGTAAAATTCAAATGTAATTTAAAACATTATAGAATTCATGACAGCATTTTCCTTTTTCAATGGTTGCTGAAAAAACAACTATTGTTTTGATCTTAAAAAGGATCTTCATTCTTCAGTAATTTTGAAACTGCAGTGATAATTTCTCTCCCCTCTCCCTTTCTCTCTCCTTGCCTTCCCTCTGGGGGTTCCTGCAAAAGATCAAACTCCAAAAGAAGTTCCCAGAGAAGGCGCTAATTACAAACACCCAACAAAAGACCAGCTCTCTGAAGACGTGTGGGCTCTGCTCCAGGTGTGCCTACGACAGCTCTCACTTCCTTAAGCTCCAAAGTGAACAGGCAGAGAGACCACCTGGGGAAGTGAAGGCCCCTGTGACAGCTTGGAGCTCCCTCGGGGAGTTTCACGTAGTCTCACACCATGGCCACATGTAATGTCAGAGTCCGACCAGCGTACCTGTTTGGGAGAAGACAGTGATTATTCGCGTGCAGGGTGGACATTCAGAAGGTGCTTTGTGCAAGGACAGATCACTCCAAAGTGGGGTCCGTGGCAGCCTCTGGGAATCCATCTGGAATTCTGAACAACCGTGACCTGACGTGTGTTTTTGCGACTTGCTTTTTAAGTCGTATGGATGACTGAGTCTCAGATATGGAAGTATCTGATAAAAAAATGAACCGTCAAAATGTTAGGAGATGCCAGGAGCCACAGCAAAAATAATGGTGTCAAAAAAACAAAAAAAATACCCCAAAATACCCAGATCATGCCAAATCTTATAGACAGTAGAAAAAGAAGAAATATTTCAAAATCATTCTACTTAATCTGGATTTTGAAATTATCTTTTACTTTTATTTATAAATATTAGTTGTCTATTTTTTAAGACTTCAGGAAAAAAAAATAAGGTAACTGATGACTCTATACTGAGCCTCTGAGTCAAAGCATTCTATAATAGACATACTCTTATTTGACAATGTAACTGTTACTTTCTTTGCATTATTATTATTAATATTGCTTAATATTTCAATGCAGTAATCGTCTGATTTCTTTTCTGAATGTATTTATCTTTGTTCATTCTCTACAAGGTTTTTGTTTCTAGTCCTTATCTTAAACATTGTTATTGTTATTAAATTTTAAGCCTTTTTAATTCTGTGAAGGCAAAAAGTGGAAACCTAATAAACACATGTATCTGTAAAAATAAAAAAAAATTAAGAAAAAATAAATAAAAAGCAAATAAATAAATAAATAAAAATAATGGTGTCAGATAATCAGATGGGCTACAGCAGTCTGGATAGCACAGACTCAGCACATATGTATGTTTGCATTCTCATTCCTTAAATAAAACATTGGACCCCTCACCTAGCCCTTTAATCTCGGCATTCACACCACAGCCATGGAGCAGTGCTTCTGTCTGAGACTCATGGCTTTCCTGGGTTTGAACCAAGAAGGCAACAAACGGCATCTGGCCCTTCAGAACTTCTTCCTGGCTTTTTACACAAGATTGGGGTCTCAGAACCCAAAGGATCAACTCTGTGGTCTGAGTCCCCAGATTTGGCCCCAGGTCTGCTCTGCTTGGAAAGGTTAAAGACAAAGGATGGTGATTAATCAGACAGGTCTACTGCACCTTGTCTGAAAAAGCGCACGGAAGGCGAGAGGGACCCGTGATCCTCTCTGCCTTTCTTTCCAAGTCCGACCACTTGTTTTCCTGCCTGTTTCTCTGACGGCATTAGCAAGCTTGATGGACTTGATCCACCCCCTCTCATCCTAATGCCTGGGGATAATCAGAGCTGAGACTCAGGCCTGCTGACATCCACTGACACCAGATGTCTCCAAAATTCTCCAGAAAGATGATTGTACCTGAGTTTTAAAAAACTTGCCAGAAAGACACATAGAACTATTTATAGTTTCTTTGAATTGAAATTCTTAGAAACAGAACATGATTGAAGCCAGACAGAAATATGATTTAGGACACCTTTCTAGGAGGTCATCAGGTCCAGAAGAGCACCTGCCACCGCCGTTGTGCTCAGAGGGCTGGACCTCAGCGTGCAGGGAGAGCAGCCCTGCCCAAACCACCGGCAGGCCTGGACACGACAAAGTACTAGGATCAGTTGGCCAGGTGTTTGCTGAGTGCCTGCTACAAATACAACCCATGCTGAACCCCTGGTCCTGACTCCTTAATAAGAGCAAGAGCCAGCAAGTGATGAGCTAAAGCACCCACAGGAGGGGCCCACAGCCGCCCGGGATGTGGAAGTGAGCTATAGCCGAAGAATGGACAAAAACTTGTGCAGAATACACAAATATGTTAGTTTTCCTTATTGTTGTGGAAGCTGAAATTTAGCTCTCAGTAAAGAAATATCATTTTCTTTCATTAGCAAATGATGCTTCTAGTATACACAAGCCAATGTGAAAAGCAAAATAAATCGTTGCCCTGCTTTGCAGATGTGCAGATATTTGAAATGACGATGGAGAGGAATGTGTCCGAACATAGATGTTGTCACATCTGGAATGCAGGGCCCATTCTAAGTGAGAGCAGGGGTCGTTTGCACGAGGCGGCTCCCAGGACTGTCATTCCAAGTTTCCCCCACTTGAAATGATGCGACCCTTAGGCCAGTTAGTACAAAAGGGGTCAATACGAGTGCTTGGCCCCCGGCTCCAGTGGGTGGCAGCCCCCACCATCCCCTTGTCACATGGCTTGTCCTCTGCATGATGCACCCATGTCCCTGCTGGCAGTGCCTCCCTCACGCCTGCTTCAGTCTTTCCCCATCTCAGCCCACAGCATGCAGCCTGAATACCTCGTTCCTGGTTTTGTCCTAAGTCATCTGGACAAGTGTCCTAGTTTCTTCTCTGTTGTTGACGATTTCTAGACTGATTTTGAGAAGGCCACATCCTCCTCCCCTGTCTCCTTTGATTAGAGAGAAATTGAGCCATGGCCAGTTTCAGGTCCAGGCTCAGGATTTGTGCTGAGATTCCACAGGACACACCAGCAACTTGCATTTCTGCTGCGGCTACATGCAGCACTTGGGTCTTCCTGGAAAAGGAAGACATTATTTCCCAGGGAAATAGCTCCTGACATACGAACCGCCTCTGGCTCTGTGCTCGGGGCAGACCTCTTAATTTGTATAGATTATGAGGAACGAGCTTGCTGAATTTTCTAGCCAACAGCAACTGCTTTCTATGTAGCCAGATTGGGTCCATTTGCCTTGCTGAGCTCTGGCCATCTGGGGAGGGGGTGCTCGGGCGCATAGCCCAAAGGTCCCCTCAGTGTCACCTCATCAGCTCCCTGGGGGCTCAGACAAACACAGCCTTCCTAGTCAAGGAAATAATGTCCCCTTGTGATGCAAAGCTCCTGGGGGGGGCAAGATGGGCTTCCTGGCCTCACTTTGAGCACAGCTGTCTTCAGTTAGCTCCTCCTGCAAAGCAGTGGGGAACGTGGCCTGGCCGGGCTCAGGTGGGCAAACAGCTGAAGGGAGAGACACTGGCCAGGAATGTGGATTCAGCCCTCAGGGAGGGTCCAGGGTCCATGCAGCTCTGTGCGCCACAGAGATGCACATTTCCTCTCAGCTGCTGAGACTTCTCAGAGCTTTGCACCTGGGATCTGCTCCTGTCCAGAAGGAAGGGCTTTCACCGACTTTTCAGACTCTGAAAAGGATGGCTGAGCTCTGGCTATGAGTCTCTTCCAGGAAAAGCATCTTTTAGGGGAGGCGAGAGGTTGTCTAAGGACTTTTTTGACCACATCCTGGCAGTGACTGCTCTTCCTAACATTAAAGGTGCCTTTCCTGCTTTCCTTAATGACCAATTTAAAATATTTGTGAATATTCCTGCCTTTGTTCCTTCTCTTCACTAGATACACTTCTAAAGAACAAAATGAAAACTCTTCTGCATTGTGCCATTTGGTTCCCTAGAACCTGCAGTAACTCCCCGTTACCCGAGAAGTCAATGATTTCTTTCTAACACCTACTCAGCCTGTGGGTCCTCCTGAACTCCACTTCTTCAGGCAGCTTCCCCTCCTGTCTGGCCCTAAACACTGGCAACTGCATGGCTCACCCACATGCGTCATGCGAGATCAGGTCCAGGGGGAGCTGGGCTGCTGCTTGCTTCCAGCACATGATGTGTGTGGAGCACCAATGGGGCCCTTGGCATCTGAATCCTGCTCTGCTCACTTTTGATGAGTCTTGAGAAGGCTTTCTGCTGCCAATCTAGCTCCCATCCTCCCTTACATTGTCTTACTTGTTGACACTCAGGTTCACTCACTTGTGCTCCAAAATTCCCACCACTCGTTCATTCTGTAAAGCCCACCATGTCTGTTTTCTTCCCTAATAACCATAGCTCATGATTTTTTTTCATGCACCCTTTTTCTGTCTACTATGTTATATACATTGCCATCTAAGCATTTGCCTTAGTCTGCTTTTCTTTTTTCCTGCTATAATAGCATCCCATAGACTAAGTAATTTATAAAAACCTGAAGTTTATTTGGTCAACAGCTCTAGAGGCTGGGAAGTCCGAGAGCATGGTGCTGGCATCTAGTGGGGTCACCTCCTGGCGGAAGGCATGTGAGCGAGCACATGAGACAAAGGGAACGAATGAGACGCTAACTTGCCCTTTAATCAGGAGTTCCCTTCCAGAATAACTCGCCCCTCCTACAGTAAAGGCCTTACTCCTATGAAGCCATTCTGGAGAGAAAGCCCTCATGACCTTATCACCTCTGAAAGACTTTCCCTCACAGTGGCAATTAAATTTTAACATGAATTTTGGAAGAGACATTCTCTTCTATAGCAGGCAGGGATGAGGCTGAAGGCACAGTTCATCCTGAGGTAGATTTCCTTCCAGCTATGAGCCTGTGGAATCAAAGGGAGTTATTTACTTCCAAAATACAATGGTAGGACAGGTGTAGGATTGACATTCTCATTTCCAAAAGGAGAAATAGGCAAGAAAGAGGTAATAGGGTTTCTCCTCCTCTCCCAGGCATTAGTTTAGAATGTCCACAGTGACCTTCTGTCTCCCATGACCCTGCAGAAACCCTTGCCTTTTGTTATCAGCTGGTGCATCTCAGGATGTCAGATCTACACATAGGATTATATATTTGTACAGTTGTACTGATCGTATAGCCCAATTTTCAGCCCTGAAGTGAAATTCTTCTGTTTGTTTTTATAGAGGTATTTTTAGATGATAATGTCTTTTATCTCTATGCAAAAAGAAAAAAAGTAGAAAACTTCGTTTCCCCCTCTTTTGTTTGCTTTCCCATTTTAATGCCTGAAATGCTATTTCTAATCATCCCACCTCAATTCATTTGAACTAGGGGCCTCTACATTTCCTGCAGATAAGGAAGGCGAGACTAGAGGGGTGTCTGAGTCTAAGGATCTCCATCTACGGGCATGTTCTATTATTTCTTGGTGTCTTGAAACCTTAGCAAAATGTCCCTCCTTCAGTCCTATTGCTGATTGCAAAGATTATGATTTGTTAGCCTTTTTCCAAGAAGGATTTGAAGTGGCAGGTTTGTTTTTTAGTTGGTGCTTGGGGACCTAGATTGGCTTCTAAAGGAATTAAATTACTAAATGATCTATGAAGCTCAGTGGAAACTTTGGACAAGATTGTCAGTCAACAAACATGTCCTCAGCTCCTTGAATGAGTGAGGCAGGATGCTAAGTCCTGAGGGAGCTTTGAAGGATGTCAGTCAATGTGGTTCTGCGATCAAGCTGGAATATTCAAAGGAGCTCTGAGGTGTTGCCTCAGGCAAGTTTTGCTAAATAAAAAACCACCCCAATGTAGAGACTTTGTACAACCAACGTAACTTATGTGCCAGGTTCCTATTGTTTCTGGGGGCTTTTCTGACCTGGGTCAGCTCAGCTGGAGTTGGGCTGTCCAGGAAGACATTACCTGTGTGTCTAGCACCCAGCCCACTGCCATCTGGGCAATCGCTGTGTGGCTTTCATCCTTGGATAGGCCAACCTGGTCTCATTTCCTTGGTGGCAGAAGTATTCTGAGCATAAAAACAGTCCAAGCTCTGATACCCAAGCACTTTTTAAATCTCTGCCAGGCTACACTTTGTAATGTCTTTTTGACCAAAGTACTTTGTCCAATCCAAATTCAAGAGTCAGTAAATAATTTCCTCCTCTTGATGGGAGGAGAATCAGATTGCACAAGTGTAGTGATACAGAGCTAGAGAAAACGATGGGACCATTTTTGCAACCATTTACCATGTTTGCCAGCATCTCAAGAGGGAACTGGGGAGTTTGGGTAGTGTGATGAGGAATACGGGACTGCTTTGAAGAGTGGTGGCCGGGTAGGGGTGTCTGGAGTGTAAGACAGCCCAGGCAGAGGCAGAGCACAAGGAGCGGGATGGAGAAGAGACTGCCTTGAGCCTGGTGAGGAAATAACATCAGTGTTACCGAGTGGAAGACGGCAGCAGCAACCAGAGGACAAACCAGAGAGGTGGGGTGGTAGGAAAGCCAATGAGCCCGGTGCACTGTGACTGTTGGGAGGGCACAGAGGACCCATCCAGGAGACAGCATTTCCAAATATGCTTCTGATTCATATTATAAGGTATGTAGAAGAGGATTTTTTTCCAAATGAATGTAACCTACCAAGATTAAACTATGAAGAAAATCTAAAGAGACCAAATAAATATATTGAGTCATTAATAAAAAAAAAATTCCAAACAAAGAAAAACCCAGGAACTGAAGACTTTACTTGGTGAATTATATCAACATTTAAAGAAGAACAAATGCTCTCTTTTCTCTTCCTTCCCTGCATGTCTCTCTCTCTCTCCCTCCCTTCTCTCTTTTTCCTCTCTTCCCCCGTTTCTTTCTCTCTCTCTTTCCTCCTTAATGCTGTTCTACAGCTTCCCTGCTAATAAAGATTTTTCGTACAAAAAAAAAGAAGAACTAATATCACTTTTAAAAAACTATTCAAAAAAAAACTTGACAAGAAGGAAATCCTTCCAAATTCATTCTGTAAGATTAGCACTACCTTGATATTAGAATAAGAAAAGGAAACAAGAACACAACAAAAAAAGGAAATTAAAGGGAATATCACCGGTGGAAATAGATGCAAAAGTCTTGAACAAAATACCAGCAAACACAATTCCATAGCACATCAAAAAGATCATTTACCACAATTATGTGGGATTCATACCAGGAATGCAAGGATGGTCATATGTCACAACAATAAATAAAACCATATGACCATCTTAATAGATGCATAAAAACCATTTGACAAAGTTGAACATCACTTCATAATAAAAATCTAAAAAAATGAGGTTTAGAAGGAATATACCTCAACGCAATAAATGCCACATATAAAAATTCATACCCACCATCACCCTGAGAGGCAAAAAGTTGAAAGCTTTTTCTCTCACATAGAAACAGGACAAGGATGCACTTTCCTCATTTCTGTTTAACATAACATTGGAAGTACTAGCCAGGGCAAACAGGCAAGAAGACTTAAAAGATTCCCAAATTAGAAAGGAGGAAGTTAATTTGTCCCTGTTTGCTGATGGCATGACTTATACACAGACAAGCCTAAACACTTTACTAAAAAGCTTTTAGAACAAAAAAGCAAATTTAGTAAAGCTGGAGGTTATAAAATCAATATACAAAAAATAAATAGCATTTTTATGAACTAATAGTAAACCGAAAAAGAAATAAAGGAAACAGTCTCATTTGTAGTAGTTAGCAAAAAATACCTAGAAATAAACTTAACTAAGGCGATAGATCTCTGCAATAAAATCTATAAAACATTGATGAAAGAAATTGAAAGAGACACAAATAAATAAAAAGATATCCCATGTCTATGCATTGGAGCAATTAATATTATTAGAATGTCCTTACTACCCCCAACAGTCTTCAGATATAATGCACAATACATTCTTTACAGAAATAGAAAAAAAGGTCAAATAAAATTTGTATGGATAGGGCGGTGCCTGTGGCTTAAGGAGTAGGGCACTAGCCCCATATATCAGGGATGGAGGTTCAAGCCTGGCCCCAGGAAAAACTACAAAAAGAGTAAAAAAAATTTGTATGGATTTACAAAAGAGCCCAAATACTCAAGGTAATCTTGAGATAAAAAGAACAAGGTTGAAAGGCATCACACTACCTGACTTCAAAGTATGCTACAAAGCTATGGTGACCAAATCAGCATGGCACTGGCATAAAAGCAGATACAGACTGATGGAACAGAATAGACAGTGCCAAAATAAATCCTTGGATTTGTAACAAACTGATTTTGGACAAAGATGCAAGAAGAATGCGCAATGTGCAAAGGACAATTTCTTGCATAAATGATGTCAGAAAAACTGGGTGTCCACACACAGAAGAGTGACATTCACTCCTTATCATTCACTATCTATAAAAAGTCACTGAAAATGGAATAAAGACTTAAATGTAAGACCATACCTGAAACCATGAAACTATTAGAAGAAAAAAAACACAGGGTAAATGTTTCAGGTATTGATCCAAGCAAGGATTTTGGGGGTAAAACCTCAAAGCACAGATAATAAAAGTAAAAGTAGGCTCGGTGCTTATAGCTCAAGTGGCTGGGGTCCCAACCACATACATCAGAGCTGGCAGGTTCAAAGCCAGCCTGCACCTGCCAAACAACAATGACAACTGCAACAAAAAAATAGCTGGGCGTTGTGGCGGGCGCCTGTAGTCCCAGCTACTTGGGAGGCTGAGGCAAGAGACTTGCTTGAGCCAGGAATTGGAAGTTGCTATGAGCTGTGATTCCGTGGCACTCAACCCAAGGTGACAGCTTGAGGCTCAAAATAAATAAATAAATAAATAAAATAAAATAAATAAAAGCAAAAGTACATACATGGAATGACATCAAACTAAAAAGCTTCTGCACAGCAAAGGACTCCATCATTGAGTGAGGAGACAGCCTCCAGAATTTGAGAAAATATTAATTCTGACAAGGAATTAATACCTCTAAAATATATAAAAAACCTCAAACAACAGCAAAACCCCCAAATAACTAAATAAAAAATATACAAAAGCTCTGAATAGGCATTTTTCAAAAGAAGACATACAAATGGTCAACAGGTATATTAAAAAATGCTCAACATGATTATCAGGGTCAAAACCACAATAAGATATGATCTCACCTCTAATGAATGGTCATTATGAAAAAGACAACAGATACTAAGTTCTGGTGAGTAGTGAAGAAAGGGTAACTTGCTATGCTGCTGAGGGGAATGCAAATCAATGCAGCCATTATATGAAGGTTCCTCCAAAAACTAAAACTAGAACTACCCTAGGATCTAGCAAGTCCCTTACTGAGTGTATACCCAAAGGAAATTAAATTATTCTGTTAAACAGATAACCACACTCCCATCTTTATCACAGAACTATTAACGAGAGCCAAGAATGGAATCAACCTGAGTGTCTATCAAGAACCTGTGTCCATCCAGGGATGACTGGATAAAGAAAATGACATAGCGGAATACTACTCAAGCATAGAAAAGAACAAAGTCCCGCCATTGTGACAACGTGAATGAAACTGAACGACATTGTGCTAAGTGAAATAAGCTAGGACTGGAAAGGGACAAATGCTACAGGGTCTCGCTCACTTGAGGAACCTGAAAACGCTGATCTGGATGCAGAGGGTACAAGGGCTGTTACCATCCTGGAGTGGTTTTAGGGGCTGAGAAGACAGGGAGGTGTTGGTCAAGGGATGCATGATTACGATTAGATTGCAGGAGCAGATTTCAAGAGCTCTGTTGTCAGCCAGGCGACTTTAGTTAATGACAATGTGATGGAAAGAGAGTGGTGTATGTTTTATGCTCTCGCCAGAAGAACGGTAACTGTGTGAGGTCCTGCGTTTGCTAATTAGCTAGAACGAAGCATTTCACAGTGTGTGTGTTCTTCAAAACATCACGTCGCGCATGATAAAAACATACATTATTTACCATTTAAAAAATAAAATTGAAAATTAAAAAATAAATAATTACTTATAAAGAAGAACTTTAAAAAATTAAAAAAAAATAAAGAATTTGTGATCACCGAAGATATTTCATTGCTGCAGGGAACTGCAAAGCCCATGCTGTGGTAACATTAGTGTTTTCCCAGGAGAAGGTGATGCTGCCAGGGGCCTTTCTCAAGCCCTCCCAGGCACACTGTCATGCGTTCACAGAATGCCATTTGGGAAAAGCAGAGAAGAACCCAGAAGTCCTTTAGGTAGAGAATAAATATGCATTTTAATACAATGGGCGGTTTTCTGTGAGGTCCTGGAAGATTGTGGTGTGTCTGAGCCCAGTGCCTAGAGCAGGGCTGGTGGGTGGTCACCGAAGGGTCCTCAGAAGGCGGGAGAGTAATGATCTGTAGGGTTCTATGACAGCAATCTGAGGTCTGTCAGATCGTCTGTCTCTGGGGACCCGCACAGGAACCACTGTGACATAATGATAGCATTAAACTGCTGCAAAGACGTGTTTCCCTCTCTCCAGCTAATATCAAAATGAAGGATCATTGGGAAGACGCACCTCCTGCTCAGCTCCTCCAGCTGCACCCCCTTGAAGGGTTGGGAAATTAGGAATCTTGATAAGGAAAGGTCTGGACTCTGAGTGGCCTGGAATGTGTGGATAATTATTACCCAGGTGAGACTTTGGTCATCATCAAGGACAAAACTTTTAACCTCCTGCATACAGAAAGAGTTGTTTGTTTGAATGCACTGGTGTTTGTTCAGCTGAAACCTAGGCTTGAGGATTCTGAGCTAATAAGGATTTGGGCCAGTTGCTTTGTCCTCAAAGCTTTGGTGACAGCTGCCTCAAAATGGTTCCATTTTCTCTGAGAGTGGTGGTGGACCAACAGGAGCAAAGATCAGCCTCTCATCTTTCTGGAATCTTCCAGGAAGAATGAGATCTGTCCAGGCAGAGGTGTGGGCCTTATGTTTCCTGCATGCTCCAGAGGTGAGCCTGTGGTACCTTTTCTTTGAAAGAGTGGTTTCTGGGTGGCTCCTGTGGCTCAAAGGAGTAGGGCACCGGCCTCATATGCTGGAGGTGGCAGGTTCAAACCCAGCCCTGGCCAAAAACCACCCCCCCCCAAAAAAAAAAGAAGAAGAAGAAAAGAAAAAAGAAAGAGTGGTTTCTAAATCCACTGAGTCAGAGTCCATTTTGAGAATTTGACGGAAGCAGTGGAGTCTCTTTCTAGAAGAATCACATGTATAGTACAAGATCTGACAATTTTATGAACCCATCCATGGAACGCATTTCCTCACTGCTGCGTGCCAACCACTGTGATCACCTACAAAGGCCTCCCCTTGGGAAGCTGCACCAACACCAGCAACTAGTCCACCTTTCAGAGCCATTTTGAAACTCTTTTTCTGGAATGACCATCAGAACTGCCCTTGGAGGGGGCCTGACAGTTAAGTTTGCAAACTTGCCACCATGCACTTACATTGGCAGCACTGTCCAAAGAATTTGGTCAGGCTTCATGACTGTGATGTCAGAGCCCCACAGCGGTGTTTGTGTTGACCTGGGGCAGTGTCTCCTGGAGGGGCATTAGTTACTGTTGTTGAGGGGTTTTGCATGCTGTTCGATAATAGCTCTGAGGGTCATTCCAGAAAAAGAGTTCCTCCTAAATTTTTTTTCAGAAGCCAGGTAGGAGCTTAAACGTGATTCAGAGACTGGAATGGTGGAGGGTGAGCTTGTGCAGTCGGATCACGGGTTTAGAAACACCCTTGCCTGGCCTATGACCCTTCCTGATTGGGTTTCTTGGACAGGGCCGACCCAAAAGAATGAAGAACTCCCCACGCAGAACTGGGGATTTGGTCCCGATCTGCTCTGCCCTTCACTGCTCCCTCACCTTAATAAAACCCCAGAGTTCTCCACCCCAGTGAGAGTGGCCAGAGCAGACAGAGCCTATAGTGAGGTCAACCTGAGACAACCTTGTACGAGGTGGCTGCTGTCAGAGCCTCACCACGTCGTGGCCCGTTTGGACTCCTCTTGCTGTGCCCCCACCCTCTCTGACCCCATGGCCCTCCTTGGACACCTTTCCTCTCCCAGCCAGCACGGTGACTCCTCCTCAGAGATGCCCTCAGGCCCCAGGGGCTGCAGACTTCACAGGCACAAACTGCAGCTCACTGTGTCTGTTGTTCTGCCCAGACCTCAGTCCCAGGCACAGACAATGCTCAGAACAAGGGGTTTCCGCACACGGAGAGGGCACTCAGGATGCCCCCTCCCTCTGCCCCCCTCACTCTGCCCCCTGGTTTATTTATAAATGTTAAAATAATGTGAAAAAATGACCTGGGCCACTCTGGAAAGATAAAAGAAAGGGAGACCAATGCCATGGCAGCATCCACCAAGGGGGTGGGGACGCTACGGGGCCAGGTGGCCTGTGTGTGAGAGCAGATGCCCTCCCCCCAACTGTGCCCAGTCACACTCGTCCCCTGGAAGCCTCCAATGGCTACAGTGGATGAAGCTGACTCAGCTTTGTGTTCAAGGCTCCTTTGATCCCAACCAGCTTTAGCACCCTTGGTTTCCAAGGTGCTTTATTCCATACCAGTGGGTACCATATTTCCTCACCATTTCCAGTTTCTACCCTGAATATCCTTTCTGCCAGGCTCTGCTCATGAAATTAGCAAGCATGATGTAGCAGTTAGCTAATGCTGCATAACAAAGAATCTTAATCTCAGTGATATAAATAGCAATCACTTGTCATCACTCACATGGCTTAGCTAAACTGAGCTGGGCTTTGCCAGACAGTTCTTTTCCAGGTGGCCTTGGCTGGGGCAATTTTGCCCCAGTGTGGTCTGTGCATAGGCAAGGGGAGCCTGCTCCACAGGTACTCACTCTCAGCCAAGGCTGAAGGGATAGCAGTGATCCTGAGGGAAGAAGAACAAAGAGGGCATGGAAACACAAGGCTTCCTGATTTGAGATGCACAACTAAAACAGCTATCCCTCCTTCCTGCATGTTCAAGCCCAAAGTCAAGGAGCAGGGAAATACACCCACCAGTCTTGGCAAGGGGGGGATGTAGATTTAGGGTGAATAATGCCACCGACCACAAGTGATGAGATGATAATGATACTAGTGACAGCAGAATAGTGTCAGAGCCAGTAGTACATTCTATGAAGCTCTCGCCAGGTATTAGTAGCACAATTTCTGGGCTATCACTATTGTCTGTTAATGATTACTACTGCCTTACAAGAGAGGAATTCCTGTTCTCACAGTGTTGCAAAGGAGGAAAAGAGACTCTTAATGACCCCTAATCTCTCTTAAGATCACAAATTAATTAAATGACAGTCCTGAACCGAGCCCAAGATTTGGTTTTGCATATCTGAGCTCAGAATTTGGAAACTAAGGTTTGATTCCAAAGCTGAATCCATGTCAAAGTCCTATCTCCCTCTGAAAGTCTTGCTCAAATGTTGACTCCCCTTGTGAGCCATTTCTTAACTCACTATGGGTTGAGCATCCCAAATTAGAAAATATGAAATTCAAAACATCCTAAATTCAAGAACTTTTTGAATGTCCACTTGATCTCTTTGCTGGATTTCAAATCTTGGATTTTCAGATTAGAGATGGTCATCTATCTAATAAGCATATTCCAAAATGGAAAATCCAAACACTTCCAGCCCAGGCATCACCAATAAAAGACACTCAATCTGAACTGCACTGTGTCTGCACAGTCAGGTAAGTGATCCTGTGGATATAAATTTTAATTCCAAATCATGCTGTGCTCTGATGATTTTGAGTATTTTAATGCAGCTCAGTCTAATAGAATTTCAGAGCAGGTATATGTGCCATAGCCAGACTCTACACACACAAACACACATGCAAACACAAATACACATGCACACACATGCAAACACACACACATGCATGTGCCCATGTGCACACACACAAACATGCACGCAAGCACAAACACACACACAAACACATATGGGCAAACACACATGTGCACACACACGCACAAACACACACACATACATACATACTGAAAGATCAAGAGGGATTCAATTGCTTTTCATATCTGAAGTTATTTGTTAAATGCTAACTATTTCTACTGCACCCAAGTTAGAGGTAAGGAGCGGCAATTTCTAAACACAGATGTGCTTATCTCAAGTCAGGATCAATCATCAGGAGGACCAAATAAGGAGGATGTTTGGCAAAAGAGGGATCTTGCAGATTCAGCCACCTGACATGCAAAGCACGTTCTCATGAGCAAGAGCTTTGCTGCTTTTTGGTTAAGTGAAACTTAAGCCACAGCTTGGTGAGAGGAACAGCACAGCCAGAAGCTAGGGGGCCCACCTGGTGATCCTGAACATTTTATTTGGACAAGCATACTTTTTAGACTTAGACTCTTGAAAAATTCTTTTAGAAATGTCAAGGTGACTGGTGTATTAAAGAAATGAGCCAAAGCAAACAAAGATGACATTCTTTTAATTCTTTTCCTGCCAGGTCATTTTCTCCTTCGTGGCAGCTCTGGGTAGGGCCATCTTCCATAATGGACCATCGACCTACTCAGAGGTCCACACTTGAGGGATGTTGTAAAGCAGATGACAGTTTTTAATCAGTTCATCCCGAGGCTCCTTCACCTTTTCCCACCAAAGTTCCAGCTGATGCTCAAACTTAAAGCTAGAAAGTGAGGAAACCAAGGCAATGAGCATGTGCTGCCCATGTAAGGGCGCAGTGACAAGAGCAAGGACCACCAAAGGTGTCGCTCCCGGCATCATGTGTCTGTCCCTGGGGAAGAGGATTGTGTGGGGACTCCCAAACCCTCTAAGTAAATCTCACCATCACTGCCAGCTCCATCTCTCTGTGCAGCCCCTCATATTGCCAGATTTGCAGTTTTGCCTGCTGAAGAAGAAATGCCACTTTCAGTTCTAGATATAGAATCCGGTTTTGGTAAAATGGTTCTCCAAATGCAAGCCTGTGTATCACATCGGTGAAGCTGTTGGTAAGACTTTTATATCAGGTTGAATTTTACACATTTGACCCTATTTTTTGATCTATAGAAATAATAATCCCATATGGTTTCATTTAAAAAATTACTCGCTTCCATGAACCAAAAGACAAACACAATACCAAAAACAGTATAGGCATAGATAAATTTTGACAAAAAAAAGGTTTTTTGTACAGATTCACCATCCAATTTCTATACATTAAATAGCTCCCTCTCATACAACCAAATCAGAAAATTGTTTCTTCAGTAAACTACTGGCCCTATAGATGCTGTAAAACCATATAAGCAAAAGCTAACATGAAACAAGGGTGGCAGACAACCAGAATGTGAGCCAGTCAAAATTCCTGAAACTCTGAAGGTGAACTAGACTTTTTATAAGCGGCAACTTAAATGTCAAAGGAAAAACAATTATTGCTTGCTTAAGAAAACTTGTACAGAAAAGTTGCCTTCCTTTGTACTTAACAGAACTAAAATGTATTCTCAGGGGTCCTCAAGTTCAAATGAGAATCTCCATATTCTGCATTTCCATTTTCCTGATGACATGGAGCACACAGGCTGGCCTGTTCACCATGGCAGAGCTCACACCTGCAATGGCTTTTATTTCTTTGGCACCAAGAGTGGCCAGTAGCCTGGCAATGTGGAGAATAGTCTTACAGGGAGTCATTGAAAGGGGACTGGAAGGCTGAGTCCCACAGCTGAGAGGCCGACTCCTCTGAGCCAGGAGCTCTCTCAGGCTGTGTCCTTCTCTGCAGCTACTTGTAATAGGTCCCAGCAGGAATGACCCAGGAAAACTTGGGTCATTCTATGGTCTTCCTTTGCTTTTCTGAATACCGTAGTCTATAGTGTTCTATCACATCTTCTTTGTCTGTCATAATAAAGGAGGTGTAGATAAAATGAATTCATTATTAAAAAGAAAATTATTGAAAACAGTAGTGGTGCTGTAACACCTTTAGTGGTGATGTCCATCCTTCCCAAGAGTAAGTGAGAGGCAGAAGCAGCAGACAGACACCTGTCTACTCCTAAATGCAGTGTGCACAATTTAGTTTCACCCCAAACACCATCTACTATTGTAAATTTGTGCTGGCAATTTGAATTTGTTGGCTTTAAAATTTTGTTCATAAGGAAAAAGCCGATATGAGTGGCTGTTACTAGTTAAGAGTTCCATTTGCTAGAGGTTCCTTCCTGTTTTCCTAACACTGGTTTAACCAACTCACTAAAATAATTCCTCAACAGGTTTTTCTTTGCAAGGAGCTGCTACTTTTTTCTGGGTTCACTGAAGGCCCTTGTAGAATCACGGTTCAGAATCCACCTGAGTCCTGACCCCTGGGTATAAGACATGGAAATGGCTGGATTGTGGCAATTAGTACTACGTGTCACACAGTAGATGAGGCCAGGATTCCTCTCCTGCGGCAAAGGCACATGAGCCACTGTGGAGCCCCAGAAACAGCAGTGCACGAGCGCCGGGCAGTCTTCCCCTGCTGTACAGGGCAGAGCAGGTTCCCCGTCAGCGGCTAACAGTGGGCACTCTTGCAGACCAACTTTCTGAGCCCTGAGAAAGGGAAATGCATGAGTTTCATGTTAGACACTTCTGGAGCTGGGCAGAGAAACGGTGCCCTGTCCTCTCAGGGGTTGGCAAACTATGGCCCAACAGGCAAATCCAGCCCACTGCCTGTTTTTAATTAATAAAGTTTTATTGGTACATGATCCTGCTCATCTGTTTTCATTTTGTACAATGAAAACAAATGGGCATTTTGAGCTGCAATGAGAGTTGAGTAGTTGCAGCAGAGACCGTACGGATCACAGAGCCTAAATTGTTACTCTCTGGTCCTTTACAGAAAAAACTGGTGACCCCTGCAGAGAAAAGAAAGGAAATCCAGAGAGGGTTTGCAAACAAGACCAGCCCACGGGTTACTTTCCACTCTCACTGTGGCTCCCAGCTTGCAAACCAGTAAAAGCCCTGTGAGCTCTCCTTGCTAAGTAACTTTGACCTTTGTGAACCAAGAAGCAATACTTCTTGTACAGGAGAAATGTGAACAATCAATTGGCCATTTTTCAATGGGGTTCAGAGGTGGTCAGCCACTTGGGTTATAAGTCTCACAACCCCACGGGGGGCTTGACTCTCTCCTCTACACACGGACCTGCTGTGCCTTGATTTCCTTCCATGAACAATGAGGATAAGAACAATGTGTACACGTGCCTCAAAGAGGTTTTACACAGTGAATTGTTAGCACCAGCCTGGCACATCATAAAGAGGTTCTGGAGTGGGGGCTGTCTCAGAGGGGGCATCGCCATCGCCTCTGCTGGCAGAGCCATTTGAGATCCAGAGATGAGCGGTGACTTTGCTGTCACCCTACACTCACGCTGCAGCAGGTGTAGGCAGCAGGGCCCACTCCTAAAGGCCGCACGTTGTCCTGAGAGCCGTGTGCGCGCCAGGCTGACGCCGCTCCTGCGTTCCCTCCCGCCTGGGAGGTGGGTGCTCTGCTCACGGCCATCTCGCGCCACCCCTCCTCTGCACACACCCCGCCCCCCACTACGGAGCGAGGGAGGAGGCGCCGTGGGCTGCGAGGACAGGCAGGGACAGGAGTCTTCACCCAGACAGGGCCTCCCACGCTGAGGTCCCTGCGGAACACAGAGCCCCCACCCAGAACAAGGAGCCCCCACGTGAAACAGAGCTGCAATCAGAACACAGAGCCCCCACTCAGAACAAGGAGCCCCCAACCAGAAAAGGGAGCCCCCACCCAGGGAGCCCCCACCCAGGGAGCCCCCACCCAGAACACAGAGCCCCCACCCAGAACAAGGAGCCCCCACCTAGAACACAGAGCCCCTACCCAGAAAAGGGAACCC
>CAUYON010063687.1:0-44310 GCA_963573935.1 Arctocebus calabarensis
TATATAGTGATCAAGAAAATGCCATGAAGGCTATCTGTAACAGTACGATCAAAACATTTCTGAATGTATATGAATCGTGCCCTATGATTGCACCAATGTACAGAATTATGATTCAATAAAATTATAAAAAAAAAACAAAAACGATTATCTAATTAGATGCAGAAAAAAAAACCACTTGACAAATTCATCACTCTTTCAAAATCAAATATTTCAAGAAACTAGGAATCAAAGTAAAATGTATTAATTCTAAAACTAAGTATTTATGTAAAGCCTACAGTTAACACAAAGGCAACATATTGAAGGTTTCTCTTATAAGATCAATAATAAGAAAACAGAATATTCACTAGATCTTATGCAGCATTGTAACGCAAGTTCCAACTAGTTCAATAAGGCAGGACGAGTAAACTAAAGCTATTAAAGTTCAAAAAATAAAAAAGTATAATTGTTTTTGTTTGCAGGTGACATGATTATTTGTGTAGAAAATCCCAAGCAATGTAAAAGAAGAAAAAATAAAACCCTGTTGAAATTAATAGTAGTGTTTTGTAATACTGCAGGGAAGAATGTTAATATACAAAGGTCAATTGCATTTCCATATGTGAGAATTAAATAATTTTATTTTCAAATTAGTATTAAGTGATTTGTAATGAAAATTTTAAAAGTACAATGAATTTCTAACACATCAAATACAAATTTAACAAAATATGTTTAAGAACACTACACCGAAAGCTGTAAAACATTTCTAAGACCAATTAAAGAAAATCTAATTCAGTAACAAAGTACTCCATATTTATAGATTAGATATCCCAACAGTATAAAGATATCAAATATTTTAAGACTGATCTTTAAATTAAATGAAATACTAATCAAATGCCAGCAGGATTTCTTTTTTGTAGAAATTGTCAAGAGGGTTCTAAAATTTACATGCAAATACAAATTACCTAAAATAGACTTAATAGCTTTGAAGAAGAAAAAAAAAAACATACTACTCTACTTTAAGAGTTACATAAAGCTACAGCAATCAAGATTATAATATAGATTATGTGCGTCGAAGCTCATTGTATTGGACTCATAAGGCACATGGAGTTAATGCTTAGATTTTGTCTCAGTGAGAAAAATGTCACAAGTCATAAGTAAGAGGTGAGGAATCCATGGCCTTAAGATGAATGTGGCCTTCTAGGTCCTTATGTGTGGCCTTTTGACTGAATCCAAATTTTGCAGAACAAATTTTTTTATTAAAAGAGATGCATCAGCTCGGCACCCATGGCTCAGGGCACTTGGGGTAGGGCACCAGACACATACACTGGGGCTGGTGAGTTTGAACCTGGTCCAGGCCTGCCTAGCAAAATGACAACTACATCAAAAACATAGCCAGGCATGGGGCAGCACCTGTGGCTCAAAAGAGTAGGGCACTGGCCCCATATACTGAATGTGGCCAGTTCAAACCCAGCCCTGGCCAAAAATAAATTAAAAAAAAAAATAGCCAGATGTTGTGGTGGGTGACTATAGTCTCAGCTACTTGAGAGATCGAGGCAAGAAAATTGCTTAAGCCCAAGAGTATGAGGTTGCCAAAAACTAAAGCTAGACTAAACTAAAATAAAATAAAAGGGATGCATCAATGAAAAATAAAGCTTTTCTTGCCTCCTTTGGTGCTGAAAAAGGAGGGATCTTTAAATCCGAAGGCCGCAATTTCCCCACTCCACTTTGTGCCTCCCATTTGGTTGCATCCAAAAAATGGAATACCTGAGTTAAATTTCTGAAGCAAAGAGTTGTGTGTGTGTGTGTGTGTGTATGTGTGGGCCACTATTTAAATTGGACCTATGCTTTTGCAACTGTGTCTGAGATGCTAATTGGATTTTTGAACTGGAGGGGGACCAACCAAGGATTAAATATGTAGATTATCACAAGTTATGACACATAGTAGAAGCTATAAATACCAGCTTTTATTGTAGTGATATAAACTATTTTTATCTATAAAGAAGGATTCAGCACATCACACCCCCTGGGTGAAGGGCTCAACTACAATTTGAACTTTTTATCTAGAATTGAAAACAGTGTAACCTAAACTTTTGTGCCTTCATATTAATTTGATATGAAAAATACATGAAAGAAGAGAGTTGGAGAGAAATGAAGGATATTGCATGATAGCTTAAGACTTGCATTTTACCTAACCAGTGGGGTTTGCCACAGGAAAGTGGCATGAGCATGTTTCCCTTTTGGAAAGAATCCTTCCCCCCACCTCAATGGACAGCAAGGTGATTGACAAATTGGAAGGAACTATGGGTATAGGAAGTGTAGTGTGGTAAGCGTAGTGTGGTAAGGCAATACTTAAATCTTAATTGGAAACTTCAGGAAGGTGGTGCAGAGGAATGTGAAAACTGTTGGAGAGACAGCATCTAATTTCTAATTGGGAGGTTATATGCCATTGTTAGCTTGGGAAATGAACTGAGATAAATAGTTTAATCTGTGGGACATTTTAAATTTTAGGTCAATTCAACCTGAAAGACTCAGGAAGTTTTTAAATGCAAGACATCCAGAGAGAGAGTTCAGTAGGCAAATGAAAAGGTGACTGGAGTTTGGAGTAAATTTAGGGCTGATTTCAGTCTAATTTCTTTTTGTAATTACAGGCTTTAGTTTTCTAGCCAAAACTCAGGCAGGGATATATATATTTCCTATCTGGCTTCATTTGTTTATGCTTGAAACCTTTAAATCAATCTCTCTCTCTCTCTCTTTCTCTCTCTCTCTCTTTCTCTCTCACACACGCACACACACACACACACACACACACACTTACACATATATACCATTTTCCTATATCCCAAGATGCAGCTTCTGCTGATGAAGACCATCTTGGTCTGGAAATACCACCACTAATTCCTGATTCTCCCCTTTGACAAACACTTTAATCCATCCCATTCTTTCTCCTGCTTGCAACCCTCCCTGATCCTCTCATTTATACTCTCATCCTTCTTTTGCTAGTTATATAGTTTCCTTCATTTTCACAATTCAATGATCTCATATCTAGCTATAGATTTTAGCATTAGCAAAGTTCCTTTGCCAGACTTACCAATCTAAATTTTTAACTGATTATTTAGCCATCTTCTTCTATTTGGGGGGGCTATAGGAATCTCACTTTTGGCCTATCTCAAACTGAGCCCACAATCACCTCCAAAAAAATTGACCTCTTTTGTTTCCTTAGTCTAAGTTAATGTCATCAACACTTCCTTAGCTGTCCAAATAGCCATTTTAACATTCACTCCTTTCCCTCACCTCTCTTGGATCATTAAGTTCCTACTCACTCTACTCCTTAGATATTTATTTAGTCCTTGACGTCAACACACTAGAAATAGCCTCTTGACTGGTCTTCGTTTTATAGTCTACTTTAGTAATTCCCACAATGTGGTCCCTGGTTCAGAACTGTCAGTCTCACCTGAGAACTTCTTGGAGACTAACTGAATCAGAAACACGGAGTCATGTCCTGTGATCTGTAGTTCAGTAACCCTCCCAGGTGACTCTGCTTCATCCTACTCTGAAGCACAAGCAAGGTAATGATTAGCATTGCAGGTAGAATGGGGACTGAAGACCCCATTCTTGGCAGGAGAGGGCACCCCCAGAAAAAGAGAAAATTAAAAAGTAAGCTCGGGGAGTCTGAATGATGAAACTCTGGCCTATTGATAGGACTTATGCAATATCCCTGCTGAGTCTGTGAACACTCTGAGGGAACATAATGACCACAGAAGAGGCTATGACAAGTCCTAGAAAAGATACATCATCTAGGTTGTTTACTGCCCTTTAAATAGACAAAGCAGATATCCATTGTGGAGATTTGCATTTGGCTGGGGCAGAACCCAAAGGAATAGCACGAGCCCTGAGATATAGGCAGGAAGGCTTATATCCCTTGTCCGAGAGGAAAATCCTCTGTGGTGATGAAGAGAGGACAATGCCTCTCTATCACAATTCCTCAGAGGAGATTCACACCAGTGGCATTTTACTCCACAGTGAACCACCGGAGTTTAACACCTCCCTAGGAATCTGTGTGTGTGGCTCCAGACAGAGGCTGGAGGCTCAAGTTTCTGATTTCTCAAGACTGCTCAAATCCTTAAAGTCAATAATAATAACAATAGGAGATGATATGCTAAGTCAGAAAAACTGCAGGTGTCTTTGTTCCCTCCCTCAACTTCCTACCTGGGCAAAGAGATTTGAATAAAAGCTGAGTGGAACAGAGACTGGAGCCACTCGCTGGAGCCCACCAATGGGCTGTGGTCCCCTGAGCTCCCACCTTTGAAAATTCTGTTCCATGTCTCATGTCTCTCTCTCAATCACCCTTCCTAACTTTATATTTCTTCAGTCGGTGGCACCAGTTCCACAGGTCTTTGAAGACCCTGCCCCCGGGGTGGGACCCCGACAAACATCATGGCATCCCAGTGTCCTTGGTTGGGATTCAGGACACCTGGCTTCAGGGGAGTATGCTTAAGACATTTCACCTGTCTGCATTTTTTTTCATTTGTCAGTTAAATGGGTTCAACCAGATGATCTTTACGATAGCTACAAATACATAGCTGAATGTTTTTTAGGTGATAATCCCTGTGAAGTGTTGGAGTGCATTAACTCATTTATTATTAAATAAGAAAACCTTAAAGTAGTTATTATTTTTATTCCCATTGCTTAGATGAATGAACTGAAGTATAGAGGGATCACGTCCTCTGAATCACACAGCATCAAATGAGCGGATGATTCAAATGAAAATGACACCAGTGAGTATCTTCTTCACCTTTCCCTGCCCTCCCTCCCTGATACCTACTCTGTGCAAACAGAGTGGCAAAAGCAAGTAGAATTTCTGAGACCAAAACAACACTGTCAGTAACACAGGTATTAGATATTCATTGCATTAGCATCCATGCCAAGAGAAATAGTCTCATGTTTTGATAGGGCCTTGAAGTGCTCAACTTGGAAAATTGGACCACAGATTATGAGTGGCACCAGGGAGTTGATTCCCATTACGTTTTCACATTTCCCACAGGTAAAGGTACTTGGAAGAATTTCTCTGAATAAATATGCCATCCTACATATTTTAAAAGTACTTTTAATCTCTTCTAGTAATTAGTCTGCAGATGCATATTTCAGGATTGAGTGGATAAATGAGTTTAAAGAGTTTGCTAATTTTTGTAGAGAACCAAGGACAAAGTTGTTATTTTCCAAGGTTGAAATACACCACAGGCATTGGAATATTTTTATAGCTAGAAGGATGTTGGGTGAATAGTTCAGGAGAAATAGACTTACAAATATAAATAAGGATTTTTTTTCTCCCACAGGAAAGTATTTCTTTTAAAACATGTGTATACAGTTGGGAGAATGGCAGTTCCTTCTCAGCCCATAACCCCTATATTCATATTCTCTTCTTGGATGAAAAGAGCATTTGCCTGTTTCATAAGCCTGACATGTCCGATTAGTTGTGGACATGTCACCTTCCCTTTAAACATATAATCAATTCCTAGCCTATAAAATCTTAATTATCAGTGTTCAAATTTTCTGTATCTCTATCGCTACCACCCTAATCCAAAGTTAATATTACCATTGGCCCAGGCTTCTGCTGTAGTTTTTACTGTGAACAACTGGGAATCTCATTATCATTTAAATGTACAAGTCATATAGTTTAATCCTCTATGTAAAACCTGAAAGTAGTGTATTAGTTCTCTATTGCTATTTTAACAAATTACTATAAATACAGTGGTTTAAAACTACAGAAATTTCTTATCTTGCATTTTTTTTAGGTCAAAAGTCTAGAAGGGCTCAGCTAGGTTCTCTCTGCAGAGGTTTCTTATTGGAAATACAGTATTGGCAGAGTTAGAAGATGCATACAGTTGTCTAGATAGAAAAAAACAGTTTTTGAGCTAGTGTATAAAGAAAAATTTGAGACTGATTTATAGGATAATATAGAATGTTCTGGAATTTGCAGTAGGAGAGTATTCATTGCAGGTAAGCTTGGCAACCTAACAATTTGTTCTATTTCCAAAATGGTAAGTCTGATTTGACAGGATTCAACCATGTCTTGCCTTCCTTATGGAATATGATAAGGTATTTTCCCTCTGCAAATGTCCCAGAGACTTTTTTTTATATATATCTTCATATGTTGTACACAATCCAGTCATTCTGAACCTCTCACTATCCTTGAGGAGATGGGTAGTGTGAATGGCCTATAGTTTGCACTTCGTGTTTCTAAAGCCTGAAGACTAAACTTCTTTACCTGGAATAATCATAAAAGATCCAGCTCGTATGTCACCTCCTCCATCATTCCTTTACTTTCTAGAAATGAATAACGTGTTCATTTCTATTTATGGGCTCTGAAAGACCTCTGCTCATACTAATATCACATGAATTATAATTAACAGTTGATATAGAGTTAGGATTAAGTATCCTCTCCATGGTATTAGCCTAGGTTCTCTAGAGAAATAGAACCAATAGTATGTATGGATGGCTAGAGAGAGGAATTTATTATAAGGAAATGGTTCACTCAATTATGGAGGCTAAGATTATGATCTTCCATTTGCAGTCTGGAACCCAGAAAAGCTAATGGTGTATCTCTAGTCTGAATGCATGAAAAGGTCAGTGTTCAAGTGAAAAGTGGTCAAGTACAGAGACAGCATTCTTTATGAAGCCTCTTGTTCTATTTAGTACTCTAACAGATTAGATGAAGCTCACCACCTTGGGAAAAGACATCTGCTTTACTCAATTCAAAAGCTAGTCTCTTCCAAAAACATCTTTACAGACATGCTGAGAATGTTTAATCACATATCTGGGAATCTCATATTCCAATCAAATTAACACATACAATTACATGCTAACACATAATCTACCTAACTTGATACTATGATTTTTATTTTTTATTTTTTATTTTTTTATTATGATTAAATCAGAGCTGTGTACATTAGTGCAGTCAAGGGGTACAATGTGCTGGTTTCATATACAATCTGAACTTTTATCATCAAATTGTTGAACATAGACTTCATGGCATTTTCTTAGTTATTGTATGAAGACATTTGCATTCTGCATTTAGTAAGTTTCGCCTGTACCCTTCTAAGATGCACCATAGGTGTGGACCCACCAATTACCTTTCCTCCACCCCAACCTCCACCCTCCCCTTCCCTCTCTTGCCCCTTTCCCCATATTCTTGTGCTATAGTTGGGTTATATCCTTCACATAAAAGCTGTAAATTAGCTTCATAGTAGGGCTGAGTATATTGGATACTTTTTCTCCCATTCTTGAGATACTTTGCTAAGAAGAATATGTTCCAGCTCCATCCATGTAAACATGAAAGAAGTAAAGTCTCCATCTTTCTTTAAGGCTGCAAAAGATTCCATGGAATACATATACCACAATTTATTAATCCATTCATGGGTCTATGGGCACTTGGACTTCTTCCATGACTTAACAATTATGAATTGGGCTGCAATGAATATTCTGATGTCTTTGTTATAATGTGATTTTTGGTCCTCTGGGTATATACCTAGTAAAGGAATTGTAGGATCGAATGGCAGGTCAATTTTTAGATCTCTAAGTACTCTCCAAACATCCTTCCAAAAGGAAGGTATTAGTGTGCATTCCCACCAGCAGTGTAGAAGTGTTCCCTTTTCTCCACATCCACGCCAACATCTCTGGCTTTGGGATTTTGTTATGTGGGCTAATCTTACTGGAGTTAGGTGATATCTCAAAGTAGTTTTGGTTTGCATTTCTCTGATGATTAAGGATGGTGAGCATTTTTTCATGTGTCTGTAGGCCATGCGCCTGTCTTCTTTAGAGAAGTCTCTCTTCAAGTACTTTGCCCACCCTGAGATGGGATCACTTATTCTTTTCTTGCTAATACGTTTGAGTCATTTGAGTTCTCTGTGGATTCTGATTATTAAACTTTTGTTAGAGGTATAACCTGCAAATATTTTCTCCCATTCTGAGGGCTGTCTGCTTGCTATACTTACTATACTTACTACTTCCTTGCTATACTTACTTCTTGGCTGTTCAGAAGCTTTTTAGTTTGATCAGGTCCCAGTAGTGTATTTTTGATACTGCTTCAATTGCCTGGGAGTCCTCCTCATAAAATATTCACCCAAACCAATTCCTTCAAGAGTTTTCTCTGTACATTCTGCTAGAATATTTATAGTTTCATGTTTTAAGTGTCAATCTTTAATCCAGTGAGAGTCTATCTTAGTTAATGGTGAAAAGTGTGGGTCCAGTTTCAGTCTTCTGCAGGTCGCCAGCCAGTTCACCCAGCACCATTTATTAAATAGGGAGTCTTTTCACCACTGAATGTTTTTAATTGGCTTGTCAAAGATCAAGTAACAGTAAGTAGCTGGATTCATCTCTTGGTTCTCTATTCTGTTCCAACCTTCTACCTCTCTGTTTTTGTGCCAGTACCATGCTGTTTTGATCACTATTGATTTATAGTACATTCTCAGGTCTGGTAGCATGACTCCTCCTGCTTTGTTGTTATTTCTGAGTAATGTCTTGGCTATTCAAAGTTTTTTCTAATTCTTATAAAATGAAGTATTATTTTTTCAAGGTCTTTAAAATATGACAATGGAGCTTTGATAGGAATTGCATTAAAATATATATATTGCTTTGGGTAGTATAGACATTTTAACAATGTTGATTCTTCACAGCCATGAGCATGGTATGATTTTCCATTTGTTAACATTTTCAGCTATTTCTTTTCTTAAAGTTTTATAGTTCTCTTTATAGAGATCTTTCACATCCTTTGGAAGGTAAACTCCCAAATATTTCATCTTCTTTGGCACTACTGTGAAAGGAATAGAGTCCTTGACTGTTTTTTTGACTTGGCTATTGTTGGGATATACAAAGGCTACAGATTTATGGGTGTTGATTTTGTAGCCTAAGACATTGTTGTATTCCTTGATCACCTCTAGGAGTTTTGTAGTAGATTCTCTGGTGTTTTACAGATATAATGTCATATCATCTGCAAAGAGTGAATGTTTGATCTCTTCTGACCCTATGTGGATACTCTTGATCATCTTTTCTTCCTTAATTGCAATGGCTAGAACTTCCATTACAATGTTGAAGAGTTGAGGAGATAATGGGCAACCTTGCCTGGTTCCTGATCTAGGTGGAAATGATTTCAATTTAACTACATTCAATATGATATTGGCTATGGGTTTTCTATAGATGGCCAGTATTAGTTTAAGAAATGTCCCTTCTATACCATTTTTTTGGGGGGGCTGGAGTTGGGTTTGAACCCACCACCTCCAGCATATGGGGCCAGTGCCCTACTCCTTGAGCCACAGGAGCTGCCCATATACCAATTTTTTAAATGTTCTGATCATGAAGGGATGCTGGATATTACCAAAAACCTTTTCTGCATCAATAGAGAGAATCATATGGTCTTTATTTTTAATTTGTTTATGTGCTGAATTACATTTATAGATTTATGTATATTGAAGCAGCCTTGAGACCCTGGGAAAAAGCCCACTTGGTCGTGGTGTATAATTTGTTTGATGTGTTGTTGAATTCTGTTTGTCAGGATCTTATTGAATATTTTTGCATCAATAGTCATTAGTGATATTGGTCTATAATTTTCTTTTCTGTCTTTCCCTGGTTTAGGGGTCAAGGTGATGTTTGCTTGATAGAATGTGTTGGGTAGAATTCCTTCTTTTTCTATAGTTTGGAAGAGGTTTAGTAATATAGGTACTAGTTCTTCTTTAAAGGTTTAGTAGAATTCTGATGTGAAGCCATCTGGTCCCTGGCTTTTCCTTTGAGTGAGATTTTGTATAGTTGATGCTGTTTCAGAACTTGATATGGGCCTGTTCAAAATTTCTACTTCATTCTGGCTAAGTCTAGGAAGGTGGTGTGCTTCCAAATATTGGTCAATTTCCTTCAGATTTTTATATTTCTGAGAGCAAATTTTCTTATAATGTTTGTTAAGGATTTTTTGAATTTCTGAGGGGTCTGTTTTTATTTCATCTTTACCATTTCTGATTGATGAAATTAGAGATTTTACTCCTTTTTTCCTGGTTAGGTTAGCCAAAGGTTTATCTATTTTATTGACCTTTTCAAAAAACCAACTTTTTGATTTATTGATCTGTTGTATAATTCTTTTGTTTTCAATTTCATTTACTTCTGCTCTAATTTTGGTTATTTCTTTTCTTTTGCTTGGTTTGGGGTTGGAATATTCTTCCTTCTTCAGTTGCTTAAGATGTCCCATTAATTTGTTAACTTCCTCTCTTTCCGTTCTCTTGAGGAAGGTTTGCAGTGCTATAAATTTTCCTCTAAGATATTGCAAAGGGATCAAGGGTATCTCACTGTGTTGTGTGTGTCTTGTCATTCCTTGGGGGAGTTGATCTACTCTGATTATTCATATTGCCAGAGTTTTTCCATTGATTCTGCCTCATGATTGTTTTTCACCATTGCCTCTGGACATCCTCAGGGTTAGGGAGGTGTCTCTCCAAGATTAGACCCTGGTGGGATCACTCTATTATTGCTGGAACTTTGTAGGAAGTGATCCTGTGTAGCTCCTCTGGGACTGCCCCAGTCAGGGAGTTCTGGCTGTGGGAGCAGATCGGGAGTGTAGCACCTCTGGATCCAGCAGCAGGGTGGGGGATGGTGTACATGGTTCTGGGATTGCCAGGCACCCAGTGACTTTGGCCAAGATAGCCATGGCTCCAGCAGTCTCTGCACGGGAGGAAGGCTGTATGCAGAGGCAGGGAGGGCTCTGGAGGGAGGGCCCCGGTTCCTCGGCTTTTGGAGTCCCTGGCCAGATGGGCAGGGCCACTGCAGAGGCAGGGAGGGTACTGGAGGGAGGAAGCGGGTTGTGAGGCTCCTGGAGTCCCTGGTCAGATGCAGGTGTGCGGAGGCCTTGCGGGTGCGGGGCACAGGGCCGTGCTGTCTCTAACGGAGTCCCTGGATGGGGGGCGGGTGTGTGGAGATGTGGCAGGCGTGGGGTGCTGGGTCACCTGCAGAGTGGTGGGAGTGGAGTGCATAGGCCCCATGGGTTCTTGGGGTGGGGCAGCGCAGTTGTTGGTGCAGTCTCTGGCCAAAGGCAGGCCTGCAGATGCCCGGTGTGCATGGTGCCACGCATTCACTGGGGGAGTTCTTGGCCAGGGACCAGCCTGCGGAAGTCTGGTGGGTGCTGGGTGCGGGGCCACGCAGTCTCCTGTGGAATCCCTGGCTGTAGGCGGACCTGTGGAGGCCTGGCAGGTGCGGGGCATGAGGCCACGTGGTAGCCTGTGAAGTCCCTTGCCAGAGGCCTACAGAGGCCCTGCAGGTGCAGAGCACAGGCCCATTCGTTCATGGGGGAGTCTTTGTGCAGGGGCGGACCTGTGGAAGACCGGTGGTCTTTGACCACAGGGCACAGGACTTCACCTTCACCAGTGGAGTCCCTGGCCGGAGGGAGAGAGGCTTGCCTCGGCGCCCTGGAGTTCTTGCCCATGAGGCGCCTGATCTGGCAGGCCGAGAGGGTTGGGGCGCTCCTCAAGAACCTCCTCCCTCAGTCTCAATAGGGGTTATTTAGGCTTGTGGTTCCTCAGGTAATGGGGGAAAGGGTATACTGAGGTTCAGAATGGTGGGGAAAACTTAGTTCAGTTTTTCTCCCTAGCAAGAGAGTGTTCAGAGTCACAGCAGGGTCAATCTGAGGGAGCAGTCCCCACCTCCCACAGCAATCTTCTGTGGGGTGAGACAAGAGGTGCACAGTTCACCACTTGTCTGTAGAAAACTTGCAGGAGCAAACATAGAGAAAAAAGAAAGGAAACAGAAAAACAAAATTACCATAGTTTTCTTGGGGGAGTGGATGGACACTTTTCCTTTCAGATGAATTTTGTACCTGAAACTTGCTTTCTTGAAGTTGCAGTTTGCCTCAGCAGAGGTGACCTGCAGTTATCACTTCTCTCTCTCAGCTGGGCTCCCAGACTTCAGCTTAATTGGACAGTTTCTGGAGGTTACTTTTCCTTTTGGACAGGAGCCTCTTTTGGAAGCTGCTTCCAGACAGCCATTTTGCTCCACCCCCTCCAACACTATGATTTTTAATTGAAGGTGATGTTTTACATATCTCTTTATTCTTTGACAGTTCCAAGTACAAGGAAGATGCTCCATCAATATTTGGTAAGTAAATTAACATATTTTATTCATATTATTAGCACCCAACATAGCTTGGGTGACAAAAAATTACCATAAAAATTCAATGTGGCAAGGAAAAGGAAACTGTTGTAGCACCAGACTGCTCCCTAGTTTCAGTGTTCCATGTGTTTCCACAATGCACCCCAGCCAACCTGCTAATTCATTTTATAACATTCATTTGTAGAATGAATAAATGGAACTTTTGGTAAAGGAAAGATGATGGTAGCTTATGCTGTCATGTATTACTATGAACTTCATATCGTTCAACAGTCCAGTCTTGTTGCTTTGTCTTCTCTGGAATGTTAAGAGCTTGTTACGCAGAGCCTCTTTAAAGGATTCTAGGGAAAGGGCAGCACCCGACTGGCAGATCTCACAGACCACCAAGGCTTGTATGAAATTTTTTTATTGGTGGGGGATGCTGCAGAGCAGCATCAAGGAGGAGTGAAAAGAGAGAGAGAGAGAGAGAAAGGGGGGGACAAAGGGAGAGAGACTGGTGGGGAGGACTGGTGGGTGCTGGGAGAGAAGAGAGAGTCAAAAGAAAAGTGTATCCTTATATAGGGTTGGTTACGGGAGGTGACGGGATGGTAGAATAGCCATTAAGGAGTTACTGCACTGGCGAGAAGAGCCATTGGTGGTAGGTCATGAGTTTAAAATTTTCAGTGGCTAATTGGTATAGGGAGATGGAGTTTTGTAATTATCTAAAATTCCTCCCTTCTTGATATGTTAAAAATAGAGGGTTGGCTTTGGCATAGGGGATGTCGAGTTCTCTCTTCTGTAGCTTCTCCTCCTCATAGGGGCATGTAGTTTTAATTGGCCAACTAGAGGGTGATTATGATTTTTTTCATTGGGAGGATTAAGTTTTTGCTTTTAGATTGTTCTTTTAGCAGTGGCTGTTTAGAAGTGCTGTTCAGAAGAGTCTTATGGCCTGGAGTAGACTGTAGTTCGTTCAAGAAGAACAGTTTTATTGTTGTTGTTGTAGGTTGGAGCACCAACTGAGCAGTTATCTATTGAGATAACTTTGAGAGTTGAGTTTGAAAAAAATGAGTTATGTAAGGAATAAGCTATTAGCTTATGGATGATAATTATAGGTGTGGGGAAGGATAGAAGTGTAACTTAGAATGGTTTTTGAGTGAACTAAGAGGAGAAATCTGATGACTCTGATTTATGTTGTTTGTTTTTTTTTTTTGGAGTTTGAGGCTTTCTTGGAATGACTGGACTTTGTTAGTGATGATTTTAGACTCATTAACAAAGAAAAACATTAACTTAAAAGGAGAGAGTTTGGATTATTATTATTAGTATTTATTTATTTATTTATTTTGGCAAGAAATGTAGACGTAGAAATGCCAGGGGTAGAAGAGTAATTTAGTTTAAGTGAAGTTTGAGTGAAAGTTTGGTTAAGGTAGATTTTAGGGATTTGTTAGATTTTTTAACTTTTTTTGAAGATTGAGGATGGAAAGGAATATGGAAGAGTTATGGGATATCTAAGGCTTTGGTTAAGGTTTCAGAAATGGTGGAGGTGAATTTATGTTTATTGTTGGACTGTGAAGTACAGGGGATTAGAAAGTGGGGAATAATTTTTTTGAGGATGATAAAGGCAATAGTGGTAACCCTCTTGTTTGTAGTAGGAAAGTTTTTTAACTTAACCTGAGAAGGTTATCTACTAATATTAAGAGGTATTTATAATGTTTGATTTTAGGTATGTGTGTGAAATTAAGTTGTTAGTTTCTTTAAGGAAGAAGTTTTTTAGCCTGGTGAGTTGGAAAGTGTGGGAAGTGAGACTTTGTTTGTGGGTTGGAGTTTTGGTAGATTTTATAGGATTATGTAAGTTGGTTCAGAAACTTGGAATCTATTTGTGAGAGAGGAAAGAAAGCTTTGAGGAATTGTAGTAAAGTTTGAGATTTGGGGTGAAGCAACTTGTGGAGATAGATGAGGAGGTCATGAGTGGGAGGTTGATTTTTTTTTTATTGTAGTAGCAATAGGAGTAGAAATAAGCAGGGGGTGAGAGGAGGTGTTAGGAGATGAGTGCTGGAGGGCAACTGTACATGCTGTACTATTAGCTAGGTTGTTATTCTTTAATATAGTTGAGTGGTTAGATTAATGTGAATGGTAACAGACACTGTCTATAGTTTTAGGTAATTTGAAAGCTTTTAGTAGTTTGATAATAAAGTGAGAGTTACAAATAGGGTTACCTTTGGTGTTACAAAAGTTTGTTCTTTTTAATATAGTTGCATGGGATAATAATAGGTGGAATGCATACTTAGAGTGAGTATAGATAGTGAGAGATTTATTTCATGTTATGGTGAAGGCTCTGGTTGGTGTCATTAGTTTTGCTTATTGGTTAGTGGTAGAAGAGGGAAGGGAGTGTGTTTTAATAATTTTATTGGAGGATATAATTATATAGTCTGTTTTATGAGTTTCTTTATATATAAAAGAACTGTTATTTGAAAACCAGAGGAGATTAGTATTAGGAGGAGGTTCTTTTTTTGTATGGTGGGGAGGTAAGGGAGAAGAGTGTTTAGTGTTTGAAGGTAAGTATGAGTGGGTGATGAGTTAGAGGGAGTAGGTAAGAGGGATGTAGGATTTAGTGTGGTATATGTATTAAAAGATAATGATGGGTTAGATAAGAGAGAGGTTGAAAGTTAAGAATGTGGTATGGTGGTAGGGTTTGAAGATATTTGTATGTTAAAAGATTAGATAGAGAATGAGGGGATCAGACAGGGATAGGGGAACTAAAAGTGAGTTTTTTTCAATTCTTGTGTTACAGTAACTGTGGCTGCCAATAGCTTGAGACAAGGGGCCCTACCTCGAACAATGTGATCTAATTGTTTTAAGAGATAGACAACTGGAGTAAAGGTGGGGCCTAGCTGATATCCAAGTATCCTGAGAGTAAACTTACGGTTTTCTGTGATATATAGGAGGAAGTGACAAGAAAGATCAGTAATGGGGAGGGTTGGAGTTTTTAATAAAGAACACTGTAGAGATTTAAAATAAGTGGAAATGGAGGTTAGGAGAGGCTCATGAGGGTCACTTTGAATAGTATTGTACAAAGGGAAAACTTGGGAATTTATGCTTTGAGGTATCTAGCTAAAAAGGAGGAGTTTTTGTTTTGTGGTGGGTAAGGGAAAGCAGTGGAGATGGCTTTTTATGTTTATGGTAATAGTTTTGAAGTCTGGGGACAAAAGGGCATTAAGGTAATTTTTATTTATTTATTTATTTATTTTATAGAGGCAGAGTCTCACTTTATCACCCTTGGTAGAATGCCATGGCATCACACAGCTCACAGCAACCTCTAACTCCTAGGCTTAGATGATTCTCTTGCCTCAGCCTCCCGAGTAACTGGGACTATAGGTGCCTGCCACAATGCCTGGCTATTTTTGTTTTTTCAGTTTGGCCAAGGCCGGGTTTGAACCCACTACCTTCACTATATGAAGCCATGGTCCTACTCGATGAGCGACAGGTGCCGCCCTAAGGTGATTTTTTTGTTGGAATAATTGAAACTTTGAGGGAGAGACCCTATATCTCTTATTTGTAAGGAAATTAAGGAGGGAACAGATGTTACGTTTAGAGTTATGTAAGGTGGAACTATAGAGTAGGAAGTCATTGATATACTGAACTAAGGTTGAAGGAGAGGGATTATAGGACTGGAGGTTTTGTGATAATGTTTGGTCAAGTAATTGAAGGCCGTTATGAAATTCCTGCGGGAGTACAGTCTAAGTAAGTTGGGAAGAAGTGTGAGAAGTAGGGTTAGTCCATGTGAAGGCAAATTGATTTTGGCAATTAGGGTGTAGTTTAATAAGAATTGGAGAATAGGAGGCAATTGAGGGGATTTTAGTATTTTAAACCTTAGGATTTACTTGTTCTGGTGGAATGGGCCAGGGTGATGAGTCTTTGTTGGCTTAGGAAAGAATGAGGTAGAGTGAGGCAGAAGGAGACGGGTTAGCATCTATTAATTTAAAATTTAAAGTGAGGGCGGTACTTAATTTGGAAACTATGTCACATTCAAGAAGGGGAACTGGACAGAAAGGTAACATTAAAAAGGAATGTATAAATGATAAATTGCCAATTAAGTAGTGTAAAAAAGGAGTTTGATGTGGACATTGGGAAAAACTCTCTACCCCGACAATAGAGGTGGATGACAGGGAGGTAGGACTACTGACCTTTTTTAAGAACCTAGAAGTTAGTTTCTGTGTTTAATAGGAAGGCGATATTTCTACCTGCCACCATCAGGGTAACCCTTGGCTCCACAGAGGTGATCTTTGTCGGGTGAGAGAAGCCAGGGTGTCGTCAGTCTTCAGAAGAGGCAAGCCTCAACCAGTCTGCTAGATGCCGTAAGTTGGCTGTTTCCCATGTCCTCTCTGGGCCAATGGGCAGTCAGCCTTCCAATGGCCCTTTCTTTTATAGAGAAGGCATGGCCCTGGTAGGGGCCTAGGATTGGGGTAACGTGGTACACAGTGGCTTCCTTCATTTGTATCATGGTTCAGGTGTTTGAGTTATGAAGTGGCCTTTGGCTCCTGATGACTTAGGAAGGTGAGGAAAGATGGCCTTAGTGACATTGTAATGCTTATCTTAAAGGCTGTGTCTAAGATCACAGCCTAGGGTGTCAGAGGTCTGTGCTCTAAGTGCTTTAGCTTAAGTTCAATGTCGGGGTAACTTTGGTTAAAGAAATAAGTTATGAGAACGTTTTTCCCATTTATTGTTTTAGGATTTTAAGTTAGTATATTTAACAAAAGCCTCAGTAAGGTGTTGGGGGAAAGCTGAAGGATTTTTAGACTATTTTGAATGATTTCTCATAATTTATCATAATTGATAGTCTTTTTTGGTGGAAACTTTAAGTTTGGCAAGAATGTTGGTAATAAAAATGTTTTTACTTTTTCTTCCTGCTTTATCATTATAATTGTAATCTGTTTGGGAGTTAGGGACCGTGGTGTCACCTGTAGGATGTGTATTGTTTGACATATGAAATTGATCTACTGCCTCTTTCGCTCTTTCCCAAACTCATTTGTGCTCATTAGAGGTTAACATATTGGCTAAAATAACAAAAACATCGTGCTGGTAAGTTGGTAGGACATAGTAATAAATTGAAATTCTTGAATAAAATGAGAAGGTTTAGAAGTAAAGGAACTGAGTTTAATTTTGAGGTGTGTGAGTTTAGTCATGGGGAAAGAAACAAACAGAAATTGTACCATCAACTCCAATCACCTTGTGGAGTGGGGCTAGGAAGTGAGAGGGATCTGGAGGTTTCTCTAATTTTGGAAACCGGGATCGGGTGAGGGGACCAGAGGGAAGTTAAGGATGAGTAGTGGACGTAGTAGAATTAGTTTGTAATTTGTTTGCATTGATATACAGTGGCACTACAGGATCATTATATGGAGGAGCTGGAGGAAGAAAGGGGTAAAGAGGTCCAGAAGTGTTTCTTGGAGCAGCCAGAAGTGGACTGAGAGACAACGGGGAAGAATTCTGAGGGCTAGTTGGAGGAGAGGAGTTAGGAGACGAGTTTAAATTGGTTGATGGGGAAGAAGGAGGGATGAAGGGTGAAAGCAATTGTGTGGTTGAGGGAGGAGACGAATATGGCAGGGTGGTTTGAATAGGTTTGGTTTAGGGAGATACAGAGTAGAAGAGTTTTTTGTTACAAGAATTTTGGAATTACTCAAACATAAATTAGGCTTGGATTTAAGATAGGAGAAGTTCTGAATATAGGGGACCTCGCTCTATTTGCCAAGGCATTTATAATAGTTATATACGTTTTGAAGAAAAGAAAAATTAAATGAACTATAGCTTGGCTAGATACTCTGATTATCTAGCTTGTAAAGTGGCCAAACCTAGGTAGAAAGTTTAATTAATTTTTTTGGCTTTAATTACAATTTTAATTCTACCTGGTGGTGTAATAAGCACCCCAATGGGGAGTTAGGTGGGATAGAATAGATTGCATCCATGGTGAGTCATCACGGAAATAAAGAATGAGTAGAATCATGCGAGGACCGGGACAAAGGGTGGACATGTCTGCTGCTTTGTGGTGGTCATGAAAATGAGGACACAGTCCTGGACAGTTGTCACTGTATTCAAAGCTGTGTCAGACCCTTGAGGCCGAGGAGAGCTTGAGACCTGTTGCCAGGAATTTTCGTGCAAGGCATGGAAGCCCTGAGCTAGGCCACACAAGGTCAAAGGGAACAGGGAACTCAAGCCTCTATAAACAGGTGAATTGCCAGGAATGTAAGCAACGCAGGATGTAAGCAACCCATCCCATGATTTGGGAAAACTCTCTTCCATAGGGGTACTCACAAAGTTTGGATGAGGCAGGTGTTGAGTGCTGGTCAGAGCACCTTGGTGGATGAACACAAGCCAATAGTGGTGGTGAGGGCAGGGAATGCGAGAAGATAGGGAGCTCTCAGGAGCTTGGGCGCATTCCCTAATTAGATCCCACTTCTGACACCAGATGAAAGGGCGGCACTTGACCGGCAGAAATCTCACAGACCACCAAGGCATGTGCAAGAGGTCTTTATTGTCAGGGGAGCTGCAGAGCAGCATTAAGGAGGAGGGAAAAGAGAGAGAGAGAGAGAGGGAAGGGGGTGGAAGGGAGAAAGAGGAGAGAGAGAAGAGAGAGAGAGACCAAAAGCAAAGTGCATCTTTATATAGGGTAGGTTAGGGGAGGTGACAGGATGGTAGAATAGCCAATAAGGATTTACTACTGCTCTGGAGAGAAGAGCCATTGGGGGTGGGCCATAAGTTTGAAATTTTGAGTGGATAATTGGGAAAGGGAGATGAAGTTTTCCAATTACTTAACATTTAGAGTCCCTCACAAGTTGTTAAGCTATCTTTCAGTTGATTCATTAAAAAAAAAAAAAAACTCTTGAGAAAATAATAAACCTCCTTGTTCTTATTCTCTTCTTCCTCCTCCTCCTCTTTTACCTTATCTTTCTTTCTCTCATTTATAGAGATGCTTATGATAGTGTTATGTAAACTAATTAAATTATAGCAGAAAACATTCAAAGCCCATTAGAGATCAAACACAACCCATTGTCCCATTCTGCATAGTCTAAATAATGGAAAGAATTTTCTCAGTTTATTTATTCCACTAAAAAGACCCTCTTTAAGTGAAACTGGCATTTTTAGATTTGATTGATAGTGAAGCAATTGATGCACATTATGATCCTGAGATTTAAGGACACAATTATAATATAGAGTTGACATTCAGGATCTAAATAAAATGGAAGAGAGAGGTAAAAATCTATGAACTGTACATTAGCATGCTAAGTTAATACACTGTTACATAAAAAGAGCTACCAGACAAAACTGTACTGAGCCCTAAACAATAAGTCCTTGCATCTTCTTATAGATTTGTGGAACAAAAATATTATGATATGCTTGTAAGATCAAATCAAAGTATTACAGCTACACAAGAGTCTTTGTTTGTACTATACAAAGTATTGAGATTATTATACTGAGCAAATAGTACTAATGAATTTTCAGAACACATTTCCTCCCAAAAAATTGGTGGTTTTTCTGAAATATTTACATTTACTGTACAGTGTGGGGAGGAAAATAAATCATCTGCAGATTCCTCACATTGTACTGAGCTGGATGAACATTTACTTCTTGATTACCAACTGCAATGAATACTTTACCATAGTGCCTAGAATTGTAGACCTGGAGCAGCAAGATGACTTGTAATAAATCATCCCAAGTCCCACATTTAATAGATCAACAGTCTGAGGGTAAAACAAGAATAACAGTCATTCTGTTATCTAGAAAAAAATATATCTTGAAAACTACAATAGGAATCAGCACTTAAATACAATATTCTTATTTCTGTAATTTTTAATTACTCAAATGCTATCTTTCTTTTGCTCTTTTAGTAAAAGTGTAACTGCTGGAGCAAATCGAGAAACCAGAGACCAGTGCAGGGATGCTCAGAAGATTCAAGACCCAATGACTAACAGGTTGTATCCACTCTGTCTCACAGAAAAATAGGTGCAGAGGCTGTCAATATGTCAATATTGGTCCATTTGGGGTTAAATAACATAAAAACACACAAATTTGTCAATTGTCTATTATAATGATCAAGACAAACATCTGGTTCAACAAGATACTGAACATGCTGTACTTTCCATGCAGTGGTATAAATATAAATATATATATATACACATACACACACACACACACACACGTATATATATAAAACAATTGGTGAAAGTCACAAAGAGTGATTATGTCTCATATTCTTAAGGTGAAATTCATCTCCTTCCCAAGAGTTTAGCCACACCTACTAAAGAAATAAGACTTTTCATGCTTTCTGATGGTCTCTCACTCAAATGCACAAATTGATGGGATTCAATCATTCATATTTAAACCAGTAACATTTACGATTATAGAAGGCAAAAAGCAGGTCATTTATCTATAATTTCCCTCCCTGTAACTCAGTCATGACCTGTCTGGGCCCCTGAAATCAATTCGGATGCTGGCCTATCCTCTCCTCTGGCCCTGTCAGAGGTCAATCATCTGCTCTTACTCTTTTTAAGTCTAGCGTGTACATTTCCTACTCCTTTCTTCACCTCAGGCCATTGCCAGTTATTTTTCAATTATTTAGGAATATCAAAGAATGAAGATTCTTAAATATATGTGGTAGAAAGAACACACCAAGAAATCATAAACTCAAGCCATTGAACTTTTAAAGCTGCTGAGAAAATTCCTTTAACATGAGGCCAAGAATTGTGGAGCCTTGGTGCCCATTTATATCGTTACTAATTGATACCTCATTTTCACATGATGCTGCTCCCTCATGGCACCTTCCCATCAGACACTAAATGGAGAAGTCCCCATTCTCAAGGAGATACAGAACCACGTAGTGCAATGATTCCCTAAAATCTGGAAGAAGGCCATCTATGTTGTCACATAACATGATAATAGATGAAATTTTCCATCCCTTCTTCTAAGAGAAAGACAAAGAGTAGCTCAAACTCCTAAAAGGAATCAATATCAACTTTGCAGAAGTACGAGAAGACAAGAAAGTGAAAGCAGTGTCCCTTCTCTCCTCAAAGGACTCAGTGGCAATAATGAATATGTATTAAAAGAAATACAGGAGGACCCATCAAAGTTTGAACACATACATGTATACAGCAGGGTCTGCAACACTGGATCCCAGCACTGAAATATAAGAGCAGGGTTTCATAGATGCTACCCATACCTTTAGGCGAGGGTGATATAAAAGTAATAATAGCAGCTTGAACTTTTCTAAATAGTTTATGTATCTTACCTAATTTCATCCTCACAACAGTATGTGTAGAATTATTCTGACCTTGCTTACTAATAATGGAATGAAGAGACAGAAAGCATGCAGTTCACAAAGCTAGTAAACAAAGAAGCTGGGATTTGGAAGAAAGCCTAGGCTGTAATTCCTCTAAGCTAGCAACTCTTAGACCCTCATCCAGACCATGTCCTCCGTTCTACCCCATTCTGTGGACGGGAACACCAAAAGTTCCCATGCGTTTCAGTTGTGAATATTGTCTGTGAGTGCAAATCTATAGTCTTTCCAGAGACCACCAGGGTATTGGCAGGACTAATACCCATCTGGTGTGCCAAAACGTGATTTCACAGGTTGTTAAAATGGAAATCCTGCTGATTGGCAGGAAGAGAGCAGCTGCTCTAAACTCTGAGCCCCTGCAACCTTCTGTCCCCTCCCCTTGCAGCACTGTAATGGGATGCCCTGGGGTCCTCATAAAGGCCTGGCACTGGCACAGGGCCTCTAAAACCCTATTCCACTGCTTGGTCAGCATCTGTTCTGATTGCCAGTAACTGCACCATAGCAGAACTGTAGACCTGGATACCTCTGGGTATGGGACAAGGTGACATTCTTCAGTAGATTGCTACGATGAGCAACCTGTCTTGGGACATGAGAACTTCCACCTCAGTCTCTCAGAGGCTCCTCAGAATGGAAAGAGCTATACAGAAAATAAATATGCTTTGAGGAGCCTGAGGTTATTTATTCATCCCCACCAGTACCAAGTATTTTCTATGTTGTGAAAACATAGTTTGTAAGCTAACACCGTATGCGACATCAGCCCTCAATGAATTATTCTTCCAGCACACCCAACCCCAGAAGCCAATCCTCCAGCTCGAAGTCCCACTGTTGTGACTGGCGGCAATTGTCACTTGATGGTCAGGGGAGATGAGTAGCCAGGTGTGGAAAATCATGGAACTGGCACTGATTCATACATCCCGAGTGGATGGAGAGTCACTGGACCCCAAGACTAAATTGTTTGGCAGGAAGCAGGATGCTAACAGAAAGAAAGAATAATATAAGTAAATTACTTTTGTTTCATTTTCAAGGATGTAATTATTGCAATAGTATTTCTCTACTCATATTAGAAGATATTCAGACATATCTGAGGTGGAAGAAATAATGGAAGTGATTTAGGCTGATCTTTCACTCTCAAAGGAACATCTACAGTATTTTTAAACATGCCCATCTAGACGCATGAGGTAATTTCCCAAAGAGGAAGTCACAATTTTACAAAGACACATTAATTTTTAGAGATAGGTACACTTTAAAAGGTCTTCCTTATATTTACATGGGGCAGTGTAATTCACAAAATGCTTTCACCCGCAGTATCCCATTGTTTTATCATTACAGCCTTGTAGGGACCCAGGGTCATCATTAGGACATCGATTCTAATTGTCAGGACTTAGGAAATAGAAAATGTAGGCAATAAAGTGAAATTATTCTGACCTTAGTAGAGCGCTCTCACGAATTTAAAAGGGAGTTTTTTATGATTGTTTTTCCTTCAATTTCTCACTTTTTAGCAAGCATAAGATACAGCAAACCTTACTCCTTACCACTAGTAATCTGGTAAATCAAAGGTTCACATAGGATTTTTCTTTGTTATCAAACTTCGTTGGCCTATAGCCTTACCTCATATTTTAATATTTATTTTGATTCATGCTTTATGCAATGATAATGGCAAAGGAGAAATATTTCTCTTTCTAGCAGTCATGCCCCCAAACACACATGCACACAGACATTCATTCCTCCACCTCATCAAACTGTTTGAAAACTGTCAATTCCCTCTACTTGAGATTTTATAGTATAGACATGTATTTGGTTTAATAAAAGTCTTTTAAAAACTAAAACACTTCTAGGCACGTCATTAACCTTGGTGTGAACTATGATATTTAATCAAAATCTATACTTCTGTATTTTGGTAGTGATTAAATTTTCGGGGGGTAGAAATTGTTGAACATTCCCTCTTTTTTGATTTTATTATCATTTTAATGACAGTGATCACACATGTTAATGGGGAACAGTGTGATATTTTACTATATGGATTCAATGCATGATGATCAAATCACAGTAATTAGCAATTAGAAGTATGTAAACAGGAATTTGAGCTGGAGAACAGGAAGGGAACAAAAAAGAGAAGAGAGGTCAGCATCTGCTCTTTGGGGCAAGAAGTGACATAGACCCAGTTTAGGGCATCTGTAATTTAGGAAAAAGAGGAAGAACAAGTGTTGGGAGAGAATGTGGGAGTAAAATAATCCAGGACCATTCATCTTGACAATGAGAACAAGGCAAGTTCTGGGACAAAGGTTCTAACTCCTGTGCCTAACACTCCATATGGAAACTTCCCATGAGGGGCTTCAAGTCTAGATGGATATAAGTATAAAAATATATATCTACAGAAACATAAAGCCTGAATGATACATATAAACATTTTATGCAAACATACTTTTAAAAAGGTACATACATCCATATAAACATATAGTACAAAAATTGTTAAATTAGTACCTGTTAGACTGAACAATATCAGAGAAGTTCTAACAGAGAGAGAAAAAAGGAGCATGTTATATACAGAGAAGCAATTATTTATTTCTCCATCAATTTATTTCTCCTCTGCTGTATATTTACTGCACATCTGTTATGTGCAAGACACAGTGCTGGGGGTGAGTCTGAAGAACACATGGAGATTTCTTCCAGGGAGATCAGAAAAATATTTGGGGATGATGCCGGGCATGGTGGCACATGCCTACAGTCCCAGCTACTCAGGAGGCTGAGACAAGAGGATCGCTTGAGTCCAGGAGCTCTGGGCTGTAGTGCGCTATGCTGATCAGGTGTTTGCACTAAGTTCAGCATCAATATGGTGACCTCCTGGGAGCAGGGGGCCACCAGGTTGCCTAAGGAGGAGTGAACCAGCCCACGTGGACAGGTTCGGTTCGCACCTGTGAATAGCCACTGCACTCCAGCCTGGGCTACACAGTGAGACCTCATCTCTTAAAAAAATAAAAAATAAAAAAAAGAAGAGATTTAGTCATGATAACTTTCAGACCACCTCAAGCCCTTTGAAAACCAAACTAAACACTTTGAATTCCATCTCCTATGCATTAGCAATCCATTGTATAGCAGACCCTAAATAATGCCATTTCCTTCAATATTGTTATATTATAAATAAAGCTGAGAAGAAAAAATAATTGAGTTTCAGTGGTGCCACTGCCTGTGTGGAGTTTGCACATTCTTCCCCTCAGGCTACCTGGATTTTCTCCCGGTAATCAGGTTTCTCCCCACACTCCAAAGCCGTGCGGTTCAGATGAGTTGGCTTGCCCCAGTTGTCCCAGTCTAAATGAGTGTGTGTGAGTGTCTTGGCATGGCTTTCTGTTCAGGGATAGTTCTTGCTTTGTGCTGTGAGCTACCAGGAGAGGCTGTGGCACCTGTAATGCTGAACTAGAATAAGCAGATTGGAAATCAATGAATCAATCAATACAAATTATTGTCAAATAAAAACTCACCAAATCTACCATAATAATACAAATGCATAACAGTAAACTACATGGTACACCATGTTTTGGATTGTTTTTGAACTTCATGCTGATAGAAAAATGCTCCTGAGATTTTTATCTTTGCAAACATTCATCCCTTAATTATTCCTATCACCACCACGACTGTCTTCACCAATTTGGCAAATTATGGGTAAACAATTATTCTCATTTTGTTTTTGATTAATTCTTTGTAAATGCATGGATAGCTCACATTTATTTCAATGTTTAATGTTAGGACTGTTTTGACTATTTAGAAGATTGGTAATAGGCTGAGGTGGGAGGATAGAGGGCAGGAATTGAAGGTTGTGTTTAGTCCTGTGAAGAGTCACTAGCCACTGCAGTGCAGTCTGGGAAGCAGTGAGATTCTGTCTCTTAGACATAAAGAAAGGGAAAGAAAGAGAGAGAGCGAGAGAGAGAGGAGAGAGAGAGAGAAAGAGAAAGAAATGAAAAAACAAGGGAGGGAGGGAAAGGTTGATTCCCCTAGGACTGTGACTCTTGTTTATAACAATTATCCTATGCTAAAATTGGTTTTGTTACACATCATTTTGCTTGAAGTTACAGTATCCAAGAACGTATTGATATCAGTAAGTGAGAACTTACTATATATATATTTTGTTGTTGTTGTTGTTGCAGTTTTTGGCTGGGGCTGGGTTTAAACCCTCCACCTTCGGCATATGGGGTGGGCGCCCTACTCCTTTGAGCCACAGGCACCGCCCAGAACTTACTATATATTTATTTTATCTCTGCTGCCAAAAGATTCTCTACTTAAACTTCTGCTCATAAAACACCTCTGTTTTCTAAATCACAGACATAGGTGGGTACATGCCTGAAGAAAGCACCGTATTTCCCTCTAAAAAATGTAACACTTCAGTCTTTAAATGGCATTTCCAGACAAGATTTCAGTAAAAAAAATGTTGCCAAAAGGAACCTATAATTCCCAAAGGGAGCAATATTAATTAGAGAAATATGCGCCTCTGAATTCATCCAATTTGCATTTCATTTTATGGTTTATTTTTTGCACACTGTTTACTAAATGACTGCAGTTGCAGATGGTTAAATTATTACCATCAGATGCCTGCTATGCCCCATATTACAGAAAGGATAGAGTCTGGTTTTTATAAAAAATAGAAAATTGGCATTTAGGTTTTAAAAATCATGTGACTTTCTGTTACGGCTGGCCCTTGATAGCAGTGATCCCAATAGAAGGTGACAAGGAATCTGCCAGTTGGAATGTCCACATGGGTAGGAAAAGTGCTAAGGCAAATTGCCCCATGTACTAGAGAAAAGCAACTTCAGCTCTCATGACTGCCTGTAAGAGGCCTGGCTGGTGTAGGTTTTTTTTTTTTTTTTTTTTTGAGACAGAGCCTCAAGCTGTCACCCTGGATAGATTGCTATGGCATCACAGCTCACAGCAACCTCCAATTCCTGGGCTCAAGCAAGTCTCCTGCCTCCACCTCCCAAATAGCTGAGACTACAGGCGTCCGCCACAACACCTGGCCTTTTTTTGGTTGCAGCTGTCATTGTTGTTTGGGGGGCCCGGGCTGGATTCGAACCCGCCAGCTTAGGTGTACGTGGCTGGCGCCTTAGCCCATTGAGCCACAGGCGCCAAGCCAGGTATAGGTTTTGGAGCTGGGTGGGTATCATAAGAAGATTACAGGATCTGAGATTCAGCCAACATTGGCTATTGTAGCCAACATTCCAGTCCGCTGATAGCTGCTTCGGTGACAGCCAGTGTCAGCGTTCCGCACAGCATTTTCCTTCTTTCTTTCTTTTCTTATTTTATTTTTTGTGAGAGCAAAAGTAACGAGGCTCCAGAAAGGCATGTATAGCATGTTTGTGGTCCTCCATACGTCACTTAAAAGTGGGCATCAGTAGAACCTTTTAAAATCTGGAATGCGTTGGACTGTGCATGACTGTTGTCTTTTTAATAGTTAAGAATAAATGATAGATGTTGTATATAAATGCTGTCTACTAGCACTATTCTGGTTAAAGTACCATTTCAAAAATGATTTTGGGTATTAATAGAAAAAGCCATTTCTAATGATTTCTGCTTATATAAAAGGAATTTAGAATTGCAAAATAAAGTTATGTGATAAGCAAATAAAGTAGGGCTTCACTCCAAATTCATATCAATGCAATTCACCACACAGGGATAATTCAAGCACAATTTTTTCCCAATATTTTTAAACCTTCAACAGATTCTTAGCCTTTTTGTTTGTTCTAAACTCTTTGCTGTGTTTAGGGGTAATAATGAAGAAGAAAACCATAAAAGTCTCTATAATCATTAAGGTGCTAAGATTAAGAGTAGAGAATTACACATAGTTGGGAGGGGATTAAGCAGAAGGCACTAACATTTTGGGCATAGATGTTATTACGGGTTGGACAGTAGGAAAAAATGGAAGCCTTCCTGGAGAAAGCAATGCTTAAGCTAAGATTTACGGTGTGTATAACACTGCAGGCTATTTAGGAGGTAACGTCACCAGGACTTAGCAATACATTTCTTGATAATTATATAATGTATGGGGGAATGAGTAACTTCCAAATTTCTATCTTGGGTATGTGGCTGCATAGCGTTCCCTTTCCTTGGAGATAGAAGGTCAGTGCAGGAAGACTGCATATCTAGCTGTAAAACTTATAGACTAATTGACACAAATGGCAGAGAGAACAGTTACATAGAGTGCCACAAGCAGCCTACAAAAGTAGATTCTAGGGTTTTTCTGAATAATGAAAGATGAAGTCTATTTACCTGAACAGCAAAGTTAATATTTCTGAGAACACTATGAGATCACATGGAACTTATTGTCCTTTCATTCCAGAAGAGGTGATGGGCTCTTTTATAGGCATAAAACACAATCCTACCTTAAACTGCATTGACATATGAAGAATATTCAGAGTAATGAACTTAGTAATATGTTCTAGTCGGCATTCTTAGACCTTTGCTACTCCGAGAGTTGCTGATTAACTAGCAGCTTTGACATGGCTGGAAGGCTTTTTGGAAATGAAGAATCCAGGGCTTCCCCCCACCACCTGCTGAATAACAATCTCAGCCTCACTATTTCTCCACATGATTGGAATGCACATTAAAGTTGTAAAGCACTGCTCAAGGTCACTCTCGCAATCTAAATTTCTCTCTGAGCCTCACACTTAACAAATATGATGCACTTGAACAAAAATTTGAGCAAAGTAAGATCGGAAGGGTAACTTGATATATCACAAGGAACAGGAGATATTTGGCCAAGAACCAGATGAATGAGCTGGGCAAAGTGGCTCATGCCTATAATTCTAGCAGTCCAGTAGGCTGAGGCAGGAGGATCCTTGGAGGTCAGGAGTTCCAGATAAACCCGCCTCCCATCTCTATTAAAAGTAAAAATAATTAGCTGGGCATGGTGGCATGTATTTTAATCACAACTACTTGGGAGGCTGAAGCAGGAGGATCACTTGAGACCAGGAGTTTGAGGTTGCAGTGAGCTGTAATGCCACGGCACTCTAGCCTGGGCAACAGAGTGAGCCCCAGAAGACCCCAAAACCTCTAAGAGAAAAACATACCTAATAATTTAAGTGAGATGATGGTGTTACCTGTAAATTTTCTAATAAGATTGAAGATAAACAGAAGAGGAAGCAAGGAAGAAATCCAGTCGTACTTACTTTGTCAACAAGTTGAAGCCAAGTACTTCACTGTGTTTTGCAGGTTTCTTATTTTACTGGATATCTGGCTTCATGATATGAAGATAAAAAGCAAACAAAACATAGTGCAAATATTAACAGACAAACACTAAAAGCCCAGACTGCTTTCATTACCCTGATTGGCTTGATTCTAGGGCAATTAGAAGGACCCCAGCGAGCTTTTCTCTTTCTGGCATCTGCTGCTTTGTTCTGAGGCCCCCACCCCAGAACCCCGTCACGACATTTCTCACCCAATTTTTATCTTTATTTCCTCCATGCAGATGCACTGGTTCTCTTCCATTTTATTGGCTGGCAATTTCAAAAATTTTAAGCGATAATGGGATTTGAGCTTTTGCCTGAGTCAGACGCGGTATAAGGTGTTTGGATGACTGCAAGGTCAGGCTTCAGAGCTTTTATTAGCCTCGGGTCCCATTTGGTTTCAAGCTACGTGCCGATAGCGCCTTTCTTCTTGGTGATATTTCCTTTTGCAAGAAGATGCTTTCCATATTTCAAATTTCAGAAATACACTGCATGGAATAACAGAGAAAAGAATCATGGATTGCTGTTTTATCACCAAGCCTCAAAACATAAATAATATGGTATTTTATAGTAAATATGCACAATAGTGTTTGCAGTGAGTTGACCAGTGAGCCTGCGGAAATTTGGTGTTGCGAATTGTCTTAGATGCTATTAAAGAAGTAAAGACCTTGTAAAAATCAAATGGAAAAAAGAATAGGCAATGATTTTTTTTTTTTTCCTGCTCCTAATTCATGCTTCTGACTCTGGAACTGGATGTACAAATTTTTACTACAGCTTGGTTGGTCTAATGCAATTCGTAAGAGATAATCTTGTAGTAATTATGCAGTGAAAAAAGTCGACTTGGGAGAACCAAGCTTTGTTGTAAGTTACATTATTATATATACATATATTTTTTCTCAGTCACTTCTTTATTATCCAATAACCTGAGAGGATCAAAGTTTTCTTTTGAAGATTAACAAGAAGGAAAGAAAGAAAGCAACTTGTACTTAGCAGTATCTACTATGTGCCAGGCACCTTCATGTATTTTTTTTAATCCCCACAGTGAAGTTAAAATGAAAGCATTATTATTGCATTTTACAGTTGCAGAAACTGAGCCAAGGTGATGTGAATCGCTTACTCACTCTGCATTTGACTCATTGTGCACATGTGTTAGATTTTTAATCTTCTCAGTGATATGTTGAAGGGATCATTATTTCCATTTTGTAGACAAAAAAAACTGCTTAAAATGACTATTATTTTTATTTATTTGAGTGTTCATTACATATATCAAAGGGTCTCTCCACGAGAAATTACTGAATAACTTTGGACTGAATAACTCTGCTCTGTGGGGGCCGTCCTGTGTGTCGCTGGATGTTTAGCAGCCTCCCTGGCCTTGGCCTTGCTCTATGTGTGCTGGGTGTACTCTCCTCACCCCCAACAACTGTGATGACAAAAGAACTCTAGAGATTGCCACATATCTCCTAAGAGGCAAGATCAATACCCGGTAAGAGCGAAAGGGAGTAAGTGATGATCTGAATTATAGAGGAGCCCCAAAAGACCATAGGTCTCTTGATCACTTAATAATTACTAATAAATAGTAAATATTGCTAACATTTATTAGTGCATATGATTCATGAAGTAAATCCTATAATTCATTTTCACATGTGGAAAAAGTGAGGCACAGCATGGTTAAAACATCTCCCCCAGGTTGAAGGCCTAAAAGTGGTGAAGTGGTGATTTAAAATCAGGCGGCATGGGGTCAAAGCACTCCTTATACATCTTATCTAGATCCTCTGATGGTAGCTGGCCTTGGTGATCTACCACTCTGCCTTGTAGGAAGAACCACCCTTCTATAAGGTAGGGGGATTCTTATGTCAAAGATTTGATTTTCATTTTGCACAGCTGTGCCATAAACAACCAACCCATCATGTTAGAGGGTTTGGCTTGAAGTGATGGTATGGTTGCTGCTACTGGATATTCTAGCAAAGTGTTCCTCTTGTATAAAAGAGAGATATGCTAAGAGAGTCTTCTCCTTTCCTTACCATTTGGACCCTGAGTTATGGCATCTATTATGAGTCTGACAATAAAATCAAGGTCTGAAATCCAGAGTGAAGACTTGGAATTGAAAGATAAAACCATGGAGAATCTAACTGATCATGGGAGTTTCTACTCTCAAACATCTGTTTTGAGAGATAAAACCTTCTATCGAAAAAAGCCACTTTTACTTGGGCATTATTTCATTTACTTCTTAACTTATATGCTCCCAAGAAGCAACTCCTTTAGAAGTGTTTTATTTTAGAGAAATCAGGTGCAGACTACTGAGTTCATTAGACTCCTTAATTCATGACTTGTAGTCCTCTCTGATTATAGTTACACCTTTATTCTTTTTAATATATATTTTCTATCAGCAAAAATCCAAAGGTTTTGATATGTATCTTGTTATTTGCATGCACTTATGTTAAATGTTGAATGGCTTTATTTTGTATTTTGTATTTTTTTATTTTGTTGAGACAGAGTCTCACTTTGTTACCCTGGGTAGAGTACCGTCACGTCACAGCTCACAGCAACCTCCAGCTCTTGCGCTTAGGCGATTCTCTTGCCTCGGCCTCCCAAGTAGCTGGGACTACAGGTGCCCACCACAACATCCAGCTGTTTTTTTGTTGCCGTTTGGCCGGGGCCGAGTTTTAACCTGCCACCCTTGGTATATGGGGCCAGAGCCCTAATCACTGATCCGCAGGGAACGCCCTTGAATAGCGTTTTGTTTGCATATATTTTTAATTTATACAGTAAAAATAGGAAAAAAATAACTAGTATTACAGATCATTCAATATTTTCTAGGAATTTACCCAAATGCTTTTCACATATTGACTCATTTAATCCGCACAACAACCCTACAAGGTAGGCACTTTCCAAACTTCATCCAACTCATTTGGATAATGCATTCATTATCCAAACTTTATAAACGAGGAAACTGAGTCATAGAGCAGCTCATAAATGATGCTGGGCTACAGATACCATTATTGACCTGCTTGTGAATTTTGCACTCCCACTTTGACTCTTAGGTCTAACCACACAGGCGCCTGTGCACAGACTCTGTGGTTTATGACACGATAGCCTATTGGGTGCATCCTGCACTTGGATTCCTAGGTGACCTCTACATTTCTGCTTCTGAAGATAAGGGTACATGGAACATCTTTATTCAGGTTTACTTAATTTTTTTTTTTTTTTTTTTTTTTTTAGACAGAGCCTAAATCTGTCACCCTTGATAGAGTTCTGTGGCATCACAGCTCACAGTAACCTCCAATTCCTGAGCTCAAGCAAGTCTCCTGCCACCACCTCCCAAGTAGCTGGGACTAAAGGTGCCCACCACAATGCCCAGCTATTTTTTTTGGTTGCAGCTGTCATTGTTGTTTGGGCCCAGGCTGGATTCGAACCCGCCAACTCAGGTGTAGGCACTGAGCCTACTTAATGATTAATATATATATACATATATGATATATAGAAAGTTATATATCTAAAATCAAAACTTCAGGTTTGTTGTGAACCTACATCATTTACTTTGGATCAAGTATATAACCTTATTATATTATGATGACCGCACTAGACTTCACAACTACCAAACAGGCACAAGGTGTGTTGAATGAACTGGCAGGTAACCTGTAGAAGACTGAAACTGGACCCACACCTTTCACCTATAACTAAGATAGACTCTCAGTGGATTAACGATTTAAACTTAAGACATGAACCTGTAAAAATACTAGAAGAAAGTGCAGGGAAAACTCTTGAAGGAATTGAACTGGGTGAATATTTTATGAGGAGGACTCCCAGAGCAATTGAAGCAGCATCAAAAATACAGTACTGGGACCTGATCAGACTAAAAAGCTTCTGCACAGCCAAGAACATAGTAAGTAAAGCAAGCAGACAGCCCTCAGAATGGGAGAAGATATTTGTAGGTTATCCCTCCGACAAAGGTTTAATAACCCAAATCCACAGAGAAGTCAAATGCATTAGCAAGAAAAGAACAAGTGATCCCATCTCAGGGTGGGCAAAGGACTTGAAGAGAAATTTCTCTGAAGAAGATAGGTACACAGCCTACAGACACATGAAAAAATGCTCATCGTCCTTAATCATCAGAGAAATGCAAATCAAAGCTACTTTGATATATCATCTAACCATAGTAAGATTAGCCCACATAACAAAATCCCAAAAACAGAGATGTTGGTGTGGATGTGGAGGAAAGGGATCACTTCTACATTGTTGATGGTAATGCAAACTAATACAATCCTTTTGGAAAGATGTTTGGAGAATACTTAGAGATCTGAAAATAGACCTGCCATTCAAGCCTATAATTACTCTACTAGGTATATATCCAGAAGTCCAAAAATCACATTATAACAAAGACATCTGTACCAGAATGTTTATTGCAGCCCAATTCACAATTGCTAAGTAATGGAAGAAGCCCAAGTGCCCATTGACCCACAAATGGATTAATAAATTGTGGTATACGTACACCATGAAATATTATACAGCCTTAAAGAAAGATGGAGACTTTAACTCTTTCATGTTTACACAGATGGAGCTGGAACATATTATTCTTAGCAAAGTATCTCAAGAATGGAAGAGAAAGTATCCAATTTACTTAGCCCTACTATGAAACTAATTTATAGCTTTCATATGAAGGCTATAACCCAATTATAGCACACGGATATGGGGAAAAGGGCAAGTGGGGGTAGGAGAGGGGAGGGGATAGGATGGGTGGAGGGAGCAATTGGTGGGACCACACCTACAGTGCATCTTAGAAGGGTACAGATGAAATTTACTGAATGCAGAATATTAAGGTCTTTACACAATAACCAATAAAATGCCATGAAGGCTATGTCAACCAGTTTGATGAAAATATTTCAGATTGTATATGAAATCAACATACTGTATCCCATGATTGCATTAATGTACACTGCTATGATTTAACAATTAAAAAAAAGGGCTTCTTAAGTTCCTATTTCCCTGCCCATGATTGGTGGTATCCAGCACTGTAATTTTTGTCAAACCATTAAGAGTAAAATCATGTATCATTACTTACATGTTCATTTTTCTAATTACTAATAAATTTGAGCATCTTCCTGTGATTTATAATGGGATCGCTCCTTAAGATCTTGGTATTTAAAAATGGAACCCCTTTTTATGCCACGGACATCATTGTCATTGTTTATAATGATCAAATGGGAATATTGTTCATATGTTAAATTTCAATAATTTGCAAAAAAAAAACAGTAGATGAGACAGACTTGCTAATAAAAAAAATTTCAGATTAAAGATAACTTTCCTTTTTTTGACTTAGGGAATTAAAATAGAAGATACAGAACAGTAACACGTGTATCATGGGTGGGAGAAGTGTTAATATTCTTTTGGCATTGTCGTGGTTAAGATTTTTTAGTCATTTGAGTTTCATTTATCTCTCCCCTCATAATTAAAGATCTACTGTAAGCCTTGCATGAAGTATAGGAAGGCCCTTAATTGTTCTTTCTAGCATAATTTTAGCCCAATAATATAAGTAAAAATAAGGGAACCTTGAGCTGGAACAGTTAATCAAGCTATGACATTGAGTTTGGGAGGACATTCCTGACATGATTATGCTTTCTTTAGTCACTTCATAAGACAGTACCTTTAATTCGGCATCCCTATTCTTTCCTAAGAACACACACACGCCCTTTCATCATTGCCACTAACACTTGAGAAAACTACAGATGCCAAAGATAGCCAGACGTTTGTAAGGAAGGGTAAGCACTCCAGCGCTGCTGGGGCACAGACACTAGTGGGGTGGCAGGAGAGAGAGGTGGGCTGAGCGTTGTGTGTTGTATAAAGGAGTGTGTATTTTATCTTGGAGCTGATGAGGGTCTAGAGAAATGATTTAAAAGGGAAGAAATGTGTTGAAAATTTCAACTCAGTAGATGATGGATTTGAACATCTGAATAGGACAGGATTAAAGGAAGTGAGAGGAGAAATTCAGACGACCAACAACAACGTCTTAAACAGAGCAGTGGCTGAAGGCAGAGAGAGGAAAGGCTGACTGTGGAAATAACTTCAGCAGAATATGTGGTTGGCAGATGAGTAGTCTGAAGAGAGAGAAAGGGAAAGAGGGGAGAAGAAGATGAGCTCTAGCTTCTTAGAAAACATAAATAGAAGTGGGAAGAAAAAGAGATAGGAGGAGTCAGGTTTCCCAAGAAAGTTCACTATTTCCTCAGGCCAAGAAACCCTGATGCCACAGTAATAAAATCCAAGTTTATTACTTGCTAAGCAAGTCTGGAAGCTTTTGCCTGTGCTTTACAGGGAGCAACTCATTTAATCCCTACCAGAACGCTATCTACATTTTGCAGGTGAGAATGTTAAAGCATCGGACTTCATGTAACCTGCCTGAACTCACATGGCGGGGGCAGGAGTCAACCACAGGCCGTGTGGTTTCAGAATGAGTCACTCATAGGCATTGCGGTTTCAGGATCTGGGTTCCTGAGCCTAGCTCTTACTGACTTCAGTTTTCTACTTTTGAGTTCCAACTTGACAGGCCAGGTCAAGTGTTAACTCTCTCCCACTCCACACATACTCCAGGCAAGTCTCTGGTGACATCTCTCCAGCTCTCTTGCTTGCTGTTCATTTCTACCCTGGAGAGGGCAGCAATGTCCAACCTGTGCTAGGGATGAGGCTACGGGAGTGGAGGGGAAAGAAAGAGCTCTATTAGCTTCTGGGCTGTGGCCCAAACAGCAATCCTTTCCTTCTGTATCATCAAGTCCTTGATGACAGTCTCTGGAGCAATTGCCAAGGCTGAAGCCAGGTCTGCGCTGAGAGTTTTTGTGGCTGATCCCACTGCAGTGAGTTGGCATCCATCTGCTGAACTTCTTGAGAAGATTATGCTTTCTTTAGTCACTTTCTCCAGGTGTTAGCAGAAACACCTAAAATTTCCCCCTTTTTTTTTTTCTCAGAAGAATTACAAATGAGATACAGGGCTCATTCCCTGGTCTCACATATTAACTCAGGTGATAGAAAGGTGCAAGTCACAGAAACAAGCCACACTAGAATATTGTTTATTTCTTTAACACATATGCTCATTTGGGGGGTCTATTTTCTATGTTTTTACTGTGATTGTAAACTTTCTATTTTCTTGTGTATAAAAACATCAAGAATTTCACAAATGTATATGCATTTCAGCATGCTGATGATAGATTAACCATGTTCAACACAGATAATTTGCAAATTAAGGAAGAGCACTTTGTTGGGGGAGGGGGAGGACAAGAGTGAGTGGGCAGAATCCTGATGAAAACCAATGTGTAAATGTTGTATAGTGTAAAAGGAATCAGCTCAATGGGCTACTTCAGTCTGACTAGAAAATTCTCATGGACAAAGAGGGCAGAGTTTTAAACATGAGAGAGTAATTGAGAATGTGTGCTGAAGGGTGGAGGATCTATAAGAGTAGGACCAAAACTTAAGAAAAATCCATTGCATCTGCAAATATTAGGATAACTAGTTTCCTTAGTGATAGCAGTTGTCTTCTGATTTTTGTGGGTTGGAGAATACAAGAGATATGAACAAATGGCATAATGGTTAATTAAATAAGAGAACGGTTTGACATTATTAAAGTAATTTAAAAATCAATGGAAAATTTGATTGCTTACCTAGAATATCTGAAAACATTAAGGAAATCTTACTCAAACTATCAACGTTGGATAAGTTGGTTGTATATACATTCTGTCAGTATATGTCAAGAGCTTTTCTATTCACTAGGATAGTTAGTTGTGTTGTACAGTGGAAAATTAGCCCTATTCACGATAGTAACATAAATATGAATCACCGAAGACTTACCATAATGAAATAGACTGATGAAACTATATTAAAAATATGTAACATGGGACTTCCATTTTCAAAAAGATGTTGTAGACATACATTTCCATTTTTTATAAAAAGCAATTAAGGTTCTGGATATCATATGTAAAATAAACATAAGAGTGAGAAAATTCAAGGAGAGAAGACAGACCAGCTAAATAAATACTTTGGGGCCCAAGAAATGACATGGTGCTGAATTCCCTGTACTTTAATTTTTGACTTGTTTACCCACATTAGAAGATGAAAAAGGTAGCAACCCAGAAATGCCAATTCACATGGCAAGGGGGAATAACAAAAAGGCAGGAAAAGAGCAGTTTAGCCATTTTTAGAAAGTAATTATTCTATTCTGTCATAATCCACAAAGCCTGTGGTCTTCCCAATACCATTCTGGCAAAGGCCAGGTGGGGAGCCTTCTACTACAGGTGAGCTCCAGTGAGGCAACACAAAGATCTCATTAGGATGGAGTAAAAAACAATAAAGAGCAAATAGAAATGTCAGAATTTTCTCTCTACCGGCCAGTAATAAGCACCCTCTCAGCAGTGTCCATGAACACTACTACAGACTATAGCAGACTTCCACCACATGTGGAGGGAACAAGGTGCCCCTTGCTCTGCCTTTGCAAACTGGAGTGGTGTCAAACAAGAGAGAGTCACAAATTTTACCACCAACAAGACTATCTTCACTGTGGTCTTAGTGGAGACAACACACTAACCTGGTACTCCTGAGTCCCCCCTCAAGGGTCAATAAAATCTGAGTGGAGATCCAAGACTTTATTTATTATTTAGAGACATAGTTTCGAGAGAGAGAGTCTTGCTATGTTGCCCAGGCTTGAGTGCATCTTTGGTTCAAATGATCCTCCTGCCTCAGCCTCCCAAGTAGTTGGAAATGCAGAATGCGCCATCATGCCTGACTAATGGACCTTAGATGTTTGCCTTCATCTGGAAGTAATGAATTGGAAAACTTTCTTTCTCTGCCAGAATGGTGCCCCTTTCAAATAACCGAACTATCTAAAAAAAAAGATTTTAATAAGATTCAGATTCTTCCAGCTTAATACAAACATGGCCAGCTATCATTGGAAATAACTTGCCATACCCAGAACAAGGAAGATTTTGAGCTGAATAAAAAAAAAATCAATATATATCAACAGCAAGATGATAGAGATGTTGAAACTATATTTCAAACATTTTAAAGCAGCAATGATAAAAATACTTCTGTAAGATGTACAAGCATGCTTGAAACAAGTGAAATATTAACAAATAGAATACCCCAACAAAAATTAAAGTTTCAGTAAACAAACATAAGATATAAAGAAACAAATAGAAATTTCAGATCTGAAAAATACAAGAGGGAAAATCAAACTTCATTAAATGTGCTCAACAGCAGAATTGAGGAAAGGGGAGAGAGGATCACTGAATTTGAAAATATAACAGTAAAAATTACCAAATCTAAAAAAATAAATAAATAAGAAAACAGATTGAAAAACAAATAAGGGAGCTGCAGAGACCTATGCTTAAAATCTGAATCCTGGAAGGGGAGAGTGAGGCTGAGAAAGTACTGAAGGAAATAAATACAGAAAACTTCCCCAAATTAGGTAAGATACATTACATGCAGATTCAAAAAGCTGAGCAATATATAAGCAAGTAGGATAAACTCACCCAAAATATATGCCTGACAACCATAACTAAACTTCTCTCTTTTTATTAAGTCTTATACACATAGATCATGAATACATGTATGCATATGTGGGGTACAATGTGTTGACTTTTTTTTTATTTTATTTTTTTTTAATAATTTTATTGAATCATAACCATGTACATTGGTGCAATCACAGGGCACGATTCATACACATTCAGAAATATTTTGATCATACTGTTACAGATATCCTTCATGGCATTTCCTTGATCACTATACAAAGACATTAATACTCTACCCTCAATAAGTTTCGCAAGTACCCTGCTAAGATGCACCGTAGGTGTTGACTTTTTTATACAATCTGACATGCTTACATCAAACCAATCAACATAGCTTTTGCCTCATTTACTTTACCTCTTTTATGTTTACATGGAGGGACCTAGAACATATTCTCCTGAGTAAAGTATCTCAAGAATGGAGGAAAAAGTATCCAATGTACATAACTAAACTAAAAGTTAAAAACATAAGTTAACTCTTAATAACAGCCAGATATATTAGCATCTCACCTATACAGTTAAAATAATTCAAATAATAGCAGATTTCATTTTAAAAACCATGGGGCCCAGAGGAAATAGAGCCATATTTTTTGAAGCACTGAAGAAACAAAGAAAGCAAAATAAAAATATCAACCAACGTACTAATATTCAGTAAAAATGCCTTTCAATAATGAAAGCAAATCAAGACATTCTTGTTGAAAACAAAGATAAGAGAATTTAATACCAGCATGTTATCCTGATAGAATAGCTAAAGTAGGTTTTAATAATAATAATACTAATAAATAAAATAAAGAAGTTTGGAATATCAGGAAGGAAGAAAGAACATGATATGGAAAAATATGGGAAAATAAAAAAGACTCTATTTGTTTTCTGAATTTCTAAATTATTCTTGACAGGCAAAGAATAAATACTGTGTAACCCAATTTTGTAAGGCAGTAATACTAAAAAAGAATAGGAGTAAAGCCCATTTTAGCCCAGTAGATGTAAAAGGAGGTAAGTTTTCTATACTTTATTCCAATGAATGACACCAATAGATTCCGATGTACATATAAAGTGTACATTCTGACTGTACATATAAAGTGTAACATTCTTGAGCAACCAGAAAAGAAGCTATACAAAAACACACTCAAAAACATGCAAGAAGTCAGGAAATAGAAAAAAAGGAAACAAAAGACTGAAAGAACAAATGATAGCAGATAAAATGGCAGGGTCAAATGTTAATATATCAGAAATTATGCATGTATTAAACATAAAGAGTTTTAAAACACCATTTTTAAAGTGTTGGATAGACTGTCAAAAGTTCGATAAGAATTATGGCCCATATACATATTGCGTTAAGAAACTCAGAAAAATAACAATATAGGTGGATTCAAAGAAGAACAATGGAAAAATGTACAGCATGCAAACATTAAACAAAGGAAATCAAAGAAAATTTTAAAGGTTGGTATAATCATATTAGATAAAGCAGACCCTATCAGACATAGAATGGGACATTATGTAATGATAAAATGGTCAATTCACCCAGAGGATATAATAACCTTAATATGCATGCGGCAAATAATAGAACTGAAAAATATGTGAAGTAACAGCTAATAGAATTGGAAGAAAGAAGTAGACAAGTTAGAAATAAAGGCAAATTTATAATTACAGATGTAAATTTCAACACACTCCTTCCAACAACTATAGAACTAGACAGAAAATCAGAAAAGCTAAAGTAAAATCCAACAATTTATTTACTGACAAGTCTTTTATCAATATTTATTAAACACTGGTTAACAGTAACAAAATTAACTTTATTTTCAAGGTTCCACAGAAAATATTCCAAGATAAGTCATATCCTGGGCCATAGAACAAACTTTGATAAATTCATAAAGAACTGAGATCATGTAGCGTGTATTCTTTGAACACAATGGAATTAGACTAAAATTAAATATAAAAGACAATGAGAAAAAATTAAAACACTTGAAAACCACACAGTTTTAAATAACATATGGGTCAAGGAGGAAGTCTTTCGAACATTTTAAAAACTGAAAGAAATGAAAATATGTCATAATGATACTTGGGCACAGCAAAAGCAATGAAAGTGCAATTTATAGCATTAAATCCATGCATTAGAAATATGGAAAGTCCAAATTAATAATCTAAGCTTTTAAAGTAAGAACTTAAAAACAAATTAGAAAATAAATTCAAACAAGTAGATTGTAGGAAATAATACATGCAAGATAGAAAGACATGAAAATAAGAAAATAAAAGAGAAGATCAACAAAACAAAAATTTTTTGAAAAGATCAAAAAAGACCACAGTGTTTTAGAAAGATGGACAAAGAAAAAAAATGATGACACAGATCATCAATATTAGGAAAGAATCTGAATGTCAACACAGTGCTTGACAATATAAATAGGGTAATAAGTAATCAAATAACTCTGTACACAGAAGTTAGAAAATGTAAACAATATGCACCAAATCTCCAAAAAATATAAACAACCACAACTCAACCAATATGAAATTCATGATTAGAATAGCCCTCTTATGATTATGAAAATTTAGTTAGTAATTTAAAACTTATGATGGAAAAATATTTCAGGACCGGATGGCTTCACAGGAGAATTATATCAAATATTTAAATAATATCAATAATATATAATCTCTTTCAAAATATATAAGAGGACACAGCTTAACTTATTTCATGAAGATAGTATTATGAAAAACAGACTAAGTTACTACAAAAAAAAAAAGAAAGAAAGAAAGGAAAGAAGGAAGGAAGGGAAGGAGAGAGGGAGGGAGGAAACTGCAAATCAGTATTTATCATTACTATAGACGAAAAAAATACTTAACAAAATATTAACAAATAGAATTTACCAATTTACAAAGAGAATCATATGATGACCAAGTAGGATCTATTCCAGGTGTACACAATTAAACTAATCTTCAAAAAAATCAATTAATGTCATTTGCTACACCATGTATTAACAGGCTAAACTAAAATTACATATTTATATCATTTTATGTAAAAAAACCATTTGGCAGAATTCAATATTCACTCAAAACAGAAACTCTCAGAAATAGAGAAACAGAGGGAAATTTTGTCAACCTTATAAGAAATATACACAAAATTCTTACAGCTGAAATTCTAGTTAATTTGGTGAAAGCGTGAATACTTTTCATCTAAGACCGTGGCAAAGCAAAGATGTCTGCTCTCAAGATGCTTTATCAACATAGTGCTGGTAGTTCCAGCCCATGCAACAAGACAAGAAGATTAAGTGAATGTATACAGTTTAGAAAGGAAAAAAGTAAACTTCTGTATTTGCAGGTTACACAACTGTCTACAATAGAATACAAATAATATTCAATAAATAAATAGAACAAAAGCCAAATGAAATATTCTTAGAACTAATAGATGAGTTTAGCAGGGTTTCAGGATAAGAAGATGTTTAGCATGGCAGTTTCTTTAAAAGAACTAAACCTGTAACTAAAATATGAGCCAGAAATTGCACACCTGGGCATTTGTCCTAAAGAAATGAAGACAACACTTCACATAAAAATCTATACATAAGGATTTACTGCAGCTTTATTGTCAGTATCCACATACTGAAAGCAGCCCAGATGTCTTTCTGCAGGTTAAAAACGCTGCAGTCAATCCCATCCCACACAATTACTTAACAGTAAAAGATAATGAACTACATATGCATGCAATAGCTTGCATGGATCTCAGAGAATGATTCTGATTGAAAAAAGGCAATCCTAAAAGGTAAATGGTGTGTTATTCTACTTTTATAACATTTCTGAAATGAGAAATGTATAGAAATACAGAACAAGTTAGTGGTTTCCCAACATTTCATAAGGAGGAATGGGAACAGAATGGAAGCTTGCGTGCAATATGCACTAAAGTGCAGAGAGATCCTTGGGATGACTGAGCTGATGGAAACATCCTTTGCCTTTACTGTATCAACGTCAGTATCCACATGTCAGTGCAAAAGAACCCAAATGTGTCAAATAATTTAAAGAAGTTTATTCTGAGCCAAACATGTGTGACCATAGTCCAGAGAGCTACATCCAAGCCTTGCAGTGGTTGGGGTACAGTTTGGTTTTATGCATTTTAGGGAGATAGGCATTATATATAAATGGAAGTGCTATATTGATCTGGCCTGAAAAGGCAGGGCATCTCGAAGCAGAGGCTTGCGGGTGAGTTATAAGTGGGTTTCACAACTGTTTGATTTGTAATTGGTTAATGAAATGAAGCTTTATCTCAGATCCTAAAACATTTTAAGTTAAGATAAGAAAGTCTGTTAATCAGAGACAAACCACTGGGCATAAATCAGGATTCAAGTGATCTATTAAAGTAAATTGATGACCTGCAGGTGTGGTTTAAACATTTGTCTTGCATGACTTTACACGTGTTGATGATTATGTATCTTATTGTTATAAAAGAATAATTACAAAAGAGACAGTGCATAACTAAGCATGTCTGACCTGCCTTCTGCACACGGCTAGCAACTCAGCTTTAAGGTCTTCTTTCTTGACGGGGAGGGACCCCTCACCCTAGAGGAAGTCCATTCAGTTGGCTGTGGGGGTTTAAGATTTTATTTTAGTTCACACATAGAAGTGAATTCCAGGCAAACTAACATAAAAATAGAGTGGCAAAAATAGGAAACTCCCTTTTAAAATTTTGCAGCAGCAAGGGCCATTTTATTTATTTTTATCTATTTATTTAATTTTGAATAGAAAATAAATTATCCTTAGTCGTGAATTTAAAAGCATAAAACCATATATTGTGAAAAGTTTTTCCCTCTCCCACCCAACCCAATTCTCTTTGACACAATCAACTAGGTTTGATAGTTTTCACGTAAAACTTTCCAAATACATCACATGCAAACATAAATAAAATGCGCATTTGTATTTCTCACTTTTATATAAATAGAAGCACACCCTTAACACTGTTTAGAACTTTTTTCCCCACCTAACAATTTGTCTCTGGAATAAAAAATACTTAACACTTGCATGGGGCCCGAGTGTAAACACTTTTTAAGTATTGATTCATGTAATCCTTAAAACAATCCTGTAACGGAAACTATTGTCATCTTCAATTTTCAGATAAGAAAAATGATTTGTAGAGGGCTTAAGTTCTTCTTCTTCAATGTTTGTGTTTAACATGCAAGCTTTTGAAAATAATGCTTTAGTGTCTTGATACCATTTAATATCAATTAGAAAGAGCTTTGTCCTTTTCTAAAGCTGCAAAGTACTGTGTGCATGCATGTGCCATAATTTATAAAACTGGCTGCCTGTTGATGCAGTGCCTATTTTTGTTATTAAATAATGCTGCAGTGGATATACCTGCAGTAATTCCCTTCTACTTGTTTGAAATGCAGAATAAATTTGCTACAGGTAGAATTTCTTGGTCAAGAGATGACTGTTAGTAAACTACATAGACATTTGCCAGATTGTTTTCTAGTTTGATTGTATGGAAAGAACTTAAAACAAAATTACTACTACATTTTCTGCTTCCTTTGGTGATAGGATAATGGGTGGCTTTTTCAAAATTATCTATTATATTTTGTTTTCCATTTCTGCATAGGTGAGGAATCAATTTGTGTCTTTCCTCTGTATTTCTTTTCTTCCCAATCTATTTCCACCTCATTTCCCACGTGTTCTCTATATTCTTTTAAAAGCAGGATTTTATTTTTTAATTATTATGTGGCCTTTTCTTCTTAGAACAGAAGAAAGAGCATTTGAAGTCAACATGCTTCTCTACTTTTGTAAAAATCCATGCTTGCTAAAGAGATTGACGTTTGCCAAGAATCTGTCCACCTTTTTGACAGAAACAGGGAACAAGTGACCCTTTGATTATCATAAGAGTAGAGTGTTATTGTGGTATTCTCACTGGAGAAAGGATCCCTGAATGCTCCTTGGTGGCATCTCCTTGATAAAGTGGTGAGATTTTAGTGAAATCACAGTGATCAAAGGGAGGAAAACCTGACATACAACAGGTAGTGGTCTTTTTTTTTAAAATAATTTTATTAAATCATAATTGTGTACATTGGTGCAATCATAGGGCAGAATGTGCTTCATATACAATCAGAAATATTTTGATCGTACTGTTACAGGTAGCCTTCATGGCATTTTCTTGATCACTATATAAAGACATTGATACTCTACA